>DWGJ01003592.1:0-13056 GCA_018246895.1 Aspitha aspitha aspitha | reverse complement strand
TTATAAAGCTGAAGAGTTTGTTTGTTTGGTTGAACGCGCTAATCTCAGGAACTACTGGTTCGAATTAAAAAAATATTTTTTGTTCATTAGTCCATTTATTGAGGAAGGCTATAGGTATAGCATCACGCTATGACTAATAGAAGTGGAGCAGCAATGACAAATGTTGCAAAAACGGGAAAATATTGATTTCCACGGGGGCACAGCCGCGAGCACAGCTAGTGTACAACAAAATGGCGTCCCATGTATCATAGCCTGGGTGTAATAAACGGAATTTTAGATACAAATCGGGCAACTAAACTGACAGCGTTGTGTTGATTTTAAATATAGACCTAACTGAATCCTAATTTATATAAGTCTAATGATTACCTAATGATGATATATAAAACAGATATCTATATATATTATGAAGCAAAGTCCCCAAAAGCTGTCTGTTTGTATGTGATCGATTTTCTCAAAATGTACTCAACGGATTTTGGTACGGTTTTTACTAAACGACAGTGCAAGTCTTGAGAAGGTTTAGGTTAGGTGAGGTTAGATAATACATATAATACATAACGGTTTTATGTAAACTTTGTAAACGCATCGATTTCTACGCGGCGAAGCTGCGGGCACAGCTAATATAAGCTAAGATTTTAATTTAAAAGGCTAATGCGTTTTATTGTGTTCAAGCAAATAAGGGGTCTGCTCACGCCAGATGAGTAATACACCTAAGTAAATAAAAAAATAACCCTTCTGTCGTACAAGCCTCGCGGCCTATTCATTGGCGAATTCACTTTTTTATCCGTAATGTCTAATAACAAAAAGAACATTTTATTGTCATTGATGGTTTAATTATTCACTGCCATGTTCACAGGTTTAGAAAGCAATTATGAATGGTAGTTACTGTTAGTGGTAGTTGTTTCAGGCATATTTTTCAATACGCGTACGCATAGAATGTATGGCGATTTTAATGTAACTATGTAGAACAGATGAAATAAGTTTGACCGTGTACCGTGTTTGATATCGTAAGTCCATCCCTACGTATAAATTTCGCGAACATTCCTTTAAAATGTGGTGAATAGTGAATTTAAAGATTACAAGTTTAAGTTGAAAATGTGATTAACAATGTGTGTTGTTCCATTTATAGGTTTAAAGATTTTTTTATTCTCAAATAAGACTATGCAAGTCACTTCTAACAGAAAATAATTAACTAAATTACATTTAATACTCATGCGCCTTACTGTAAATAAAAATATACATATTAATTATTATATCACCATCCCATGCGACACATTTAACGAAATGGTGATGTATTTGTATAAATATATTCAGCTAGCTTAATTTTAAACGCGTTGAATGAGTTTATTTATGTACAAAGAAACATGTAGAAACATTTCGTTGAGCCAGTTAAGCCGTTTAAGCCGGTTAAGCCGGTTAAGCTTCAGTATTTCCGTTGGATGCTTTTCAGTAGTATCCTGGCTGAGGATCAAAGCTTGCAGAAGTACGCCACTCGTATTGATTAGCGTTTAATTACACTATACCGTTGTAATATTTTCTCGAGTTTCCCATCCTACTTTAAGTGTTTTGTCGGTGAAAGCGCTTTCCTTACTTTACAGTAAAACTGTGATATATTAATTTCTTAAATCAATAAAATCCCAATTACCAATTTACATCGAAACTGTTAGAACTGTTTTTGAGAACACGGTTGCAATGTTCCTATTACAATGGTCCTATTATAATGTTATTATTACAATAGTCCCATTACAATGTTACTATTACCATAGTCCCATTACAATACTAAAACAATCACATCCAGGTACAACGGTTACGAAATAAGGATTAATTTGATTTAAAAGGAAATTTGAAATAAAAATTGAAAAGGTCCTCAACTCTCCTCAAGAAAGTTTATGCTCCTTTTCTATAGTTCTCAATTTAAAAAATTGGTTTCATTAGAAATTAGCTTTCAATTAAAAAAAATCGCATTGAAGTAGGTTGGCCCGTTTAAGTTGCGATGCGACTTATAACCCCTCGTTTTGGGTGGGGGTTACAATCAAAGATGGTAAAGGATGGATGCCAAAAGAAGGTTTTTTTAAGCGGTCAGTGCAAATGGGGTCAATGGCCGTTTTGCATAGATACATTGTACTTGGAACCGGGGAGCTTGCCTAAAATGTTTCCATCGAAAAAAATAAAGAGCAAATAATAAGCCATAGATAAGTACTAATGTATAACAAAGATAATTATAGGTCTGTCATATTCCCTGTCTTATTGTTTCTTGTCCCTCTTTAGTATTATCTCTAAGCCGTTTTGACGTTCAGACGAACTTCTTATTATGTTGCTAATAGTACGAGTATATTTGCTACATAAAATTATATAACTCCATTATGTATTAAGCTTTGCACAGTTATTACCTAATTAATTTAATGGTATCTTTAATGCAGACATTACAGGGAGGATGTCTTGAATTACAAGTAAGTAATATTAAACGAATTACGAGAATACTAAGTACATATAATTACTACATGAATATAATTACGAATCAACCACATGATTGTTTATGCATTCGAATTGAAAATCATAAAGGATTGTCCGCCACTTTCGTTTATTTCCTTCATAGTTATAGGTATTAGGTATAAATATTCGGAATGATACACAAGACATTTTTTAAATATTTCTTCGATGCCTCTGTAGTTATTAAGCAATGTGAATCATTTTGATTTCACAAAACCTTGTAACGTTAGTAATCTGCATATTTATGCTATTGTCCGTAAACCTTATGAAGCCGGCGTGCGGATTCTTAGAAAGTAAGCAACGATTATCCTTATCATCCTTATTATCCTTAATTTTATTTCACTTCTCGCGCGTCGGCAGCGGGGTGCAAGGGGAGGCACGTGCAATTATAACTACAATATTATAATGATGTATATTTTAAATCCATAGGAGATTGTGACTATCAACACGGAGATCTATATTTTATTTTCACTTGTGGCGTTGGAAGAATTAAAGGTTAATTATTATTATTTACTGTTCCTTTACTAGACGGGTCTCTTTTCGGAATGAGATTCATTGTGTACCAAGCTGGCCAACTGTGAATAGGCAGGCATACATCTTAAAAAGCATTAAGGAAAGTTCTACGGAGTAAATATTTTCTTGCCAATTGCCTTCAGCTTTGTAATGGAGCGCTATTTCATATCAAATATTAATCAATCACTGTCATAATAATCAACGATTTAATTAAATTAATTTCAGAATATTAATGATTAACGATTCCTTCATAATGTTTTTATTCCGTAATTTACAGTTAGGTATTGTTTTGGTCTGAAGTTTGCGAACCCCATGGTCCATAACTAAGAATAGGAGAATGAAGGGGTCAAAAAACATTTTTGGTTTTCTGTATTTAGAGACACTCGTATAGACGCCGTCAAGTGAAGATAATTGTAACGTAACTGAATCCGTCTTGTTTCCAGGGATTGGAAGAAAATAGATTCGTTGAAGAGATCATCTGTCTACAAGCAGATAAACTCGATTTTGCTTTTACGAATAATGAAGAATATCAGCTCGACTGCTTATTCGTTATGGAGGTTAGTACTATATAGAAATAGGCCGGCTTCCAGTTACGCCGAATAAACCAATACCGAGTTTTATCCGAATCGATTTTAGCGATACAGAGTATTGGGCTGAAATACTCGGTATCGGTAAAATCGATTAGAATGGCACGGATGTTAGGTCTGTAAAAATTAAGTTTGTTACTAAACGTAGACAGTGAAAACATATCTAGTTTTTAGACGTTGGATACTGAAGAAAGAAAGTGTGAAAAATCGGTTTATTCGCGAGCATTGTTTGCCCCAAGAAAACTACACAATTATAAAAATAAAGAAATGAAAATAATAAGTATAAAATAAAACAACTGGCGGTATTTATTTCAGTTAGATTATATATACCTACTATTTCTATATCGTAAAGTAGGTACATTCGAGTGTCTTTGTTATTTTAAATTTATCGGAGGATTCATCGAATCTCCTGTTTCCTAGCTAATCTAATAAATACTTACGACCAGTGAATTCGTCTCAAATCCCTTCTCAATTATTCACCTGACAGAATGTTGTATTCCAAGTATTTCCAAGTCCTTTGTGCTCCTGGTGGCTGATAATGTGATTTATTAACATTTAGTTTATGATTTTGTTATTTCAAAGTTATACAATACTAATGTGTACCGAAATGCTTGAATGGTTTATGGACAATACAATGTTCTTATAGGAAGGTGATTATTAGTTAAAAATTTGGCATTGTATTTTATATTTATATTTATATTTGGCTAATGTAAAGTCCGGTGTGCTAAATAAATTTTTAATACAATATTTGCAACACTGGGTATTAAATTGATGGTTTTGCGTTGATTTCAAATAGCTAACTTATAATTAATATGTTAATTAAAGTGTAAATATTAGGTAATAATAAATATTTCTTTAATTTATACGCCGTAAAAGGCAAAATGGGTTGAAGTAATAATTCTGTAAAATATTTAAATGTGCAAATAAATAATTTTTGGTTCCTAAGTAATGCATTCTTAATAAGCTTTTTAAAGAATTTTCCTCGTAAATATGTACAATATCGCTGCTTTTCATGAATACTCACACAATCCAAAATTCACATTTTACATGGCAGCAATTTTAAAATTAATCAAAATAAAATAATATTTTAAAAAATAACCAATTAGAAAACTAAATTTTTTCGCGACATTATGCCGCTTTTGCCTTTATGAATGTGAGTCTTACTGAGTATGAAATAAGGAATATTTTGGATTATTTGTGTTATAAACTGGTATTTTCAAAATGTTGAGTTTGAATTTGAATTTTGAGTTTTCGAGTATTCATGAAAAGCAGCGATATGACATCGCACTAGGTAGGGGGGTCTCACAAATATGACTAGCTGTGACAAGGAGATAGTTTATGTATGGCCGCTTAGTCATAAATAAACTGTATGATTATGTGGTCATGTTGTATGTGTGTGTGTGTTTAGATCGTGGTGGCGGGCATGGGCCTCCCGTGGCTGGGCTACGCGGCGGGATACGGGTTCGCGCGCGCGCTGCGCCAGCCGCACGCGGACGCGCTCGCCATCTCGATCGAGACCGGCATCCAGAACACCGGCATCGCGATCTTCCTGCTGCGGTACGCGCTCGACGCGCCCGAGATGGACCTCACCACCGGTACCCGCGTCTTTACATTTTTTTGTAGCAAACGAGCAGGCAGCGGTCACAAATGGCCGCTCCCGCCCACGGACATCTGTAACCGACTCCTAACAGGACTGTAGGGAGTAGGGAGCTGACTGTTAGTGTGAATTCAATTAGTGTAGGTGTTAATAAGAATTAAATTTAAAAAAAAAAATTCCGTTAGGGATCTGGCGTAACGATATGTATGTATGTTAATAAGAATTAGTTGGTGAGTATTCTTTAGTAACCGCAGGAATGGGAATATAGTAGTTATATTAGCCCAGTTAGTATGTGTTAGTAGGTGTAGTTAGTAACTGTTAGTGGTGACTCTATCAGAAGTCAATCACAGATGCCTTGCTACTCTCGAGAACTAAAATAGTCGCCCCTGGTATACAGATAGACCGGCAAACACACATCATACTTCGTACACAGGAATAGAATTGATGCATCGACGAAACTTACATGAAACATTTTCTAATTGAGATGTTTTCAAGCGGAACGAGCAATGGAAATATGGTCCGGGCAACGAATTAACATAAGAAAAATTAGTTTGCAACTAACAGATTGCGCAGATAAAATAAAAAATACTAAAAAAAAAGACAATTTACTGCAATCTCCATATTAAATTTGACCATAATCAATCCAGCTGTTTCGGTACACGGCAAACACATACACTCACACGCACGCACGCACGCACGCACGCACGCACGACACAAACGGCGCGCACGACATTACTATCACTATAATATGAATAAAACATTAGCATATATGTTGGTTCCAGTGGTGCCGGTGTCCTGCGCCATCATGACGCCCATCCCCATGACGACCATTTTCATTTACCAGAAGATTAAAGGATGGTATGTGTTCAATTTCTATCGTTTTCATTCGAATTGTTTTTTTTTGGGTCAAACTGTCAATTTTTTGTAATATCATTAACTATTTGTTCTTTTTTCTGTCAACACACGAGTAACAGAATTCGTATTTGATTTGACCCAAAACAGATAATAATAAATATATTGTGTGCTGTGAGGAAAATTGTGACGTTGGGTTTGAACAATGTTTCATAACATTAAAAGGGTTTATTTTATTGCTGACATTAATTTAGGGCGTGTTCCATTAATATGGGGAATGTTTTTGTGTTGTTTATGGGTGCAAAAAATTTGATAAAGAATGTTTGGCACAATGCTTCAGGTATAATATAAAAATTGTATTTGTGTGAGATCAAAGGAACACCGTTAATATTGTTGTTATATATTCAATATATTACAAATAATTTCATACCTTACATCGCATCAATATGGCTATAAAGATATCGCTGCTTTTCATGAATACTCACACATCTCAAAATTTTGAAAATACCAGTTTATAACACAAATAAATCCAAAATATTTCTTATTTCATACTCAATAAGACTCACATTCACAAAGGCAAAAGCGGCATAATGTGGCGTAAAAATGTCGTTTTCTAATTGGTTATTCTTTACATTGTTTTATTTTGATTAATTTTCAAATGGCTACCATGTAAAATGTAAATTTTGGATTGTGCAAGTATTCATGAAAAGCAGCGATATGTGTGACATACATATTTAGGGTCTGTTCAGTCTATAGATAAAACAGTGACATACATTAAAGAAATCCATCACAGACGTAATGTCTATATTAAGTAATGGTCAGGGAAATACCAATTTTATTATTTACATATAACATATGTACAAAAAATTTTACTGCAGGGCCTTTAACCTCTGAGGAGACGCATTGTAAACAGCGGAATCATAAAATGGTTGAAAAAAAAAGATTGGAGATTAATAATTAAAATCTATTCCTAGGTCTGAAACTATATAATTGTTTTTTGTTTAAGATATTGCGTTAGATACAATATTACCGTCTCTAAATAGTCTGATGCAGTTCTAATTAAATACGTACATATTATAAACATTAAAATTTATCGTAAATGTTGTAAATTAAATGTATTCACTGCAAATCTGAACGCACCCTTATTAAACAATCTCATGTGTGTAATAATAATGCTCCCGTGCATCTGCGATCATGAGAGAGCGTTCGAGACGGTTTTGACTGACCCTGGCTGCAAAACCGGAGGTCGTGGGTTCGATTCCCACCCAGGACAAGCATTTGTGTGATGAACACATTTGTTTGTTCTTTGTCTGGTCGTAATAAAAATATTTATATAAGTACTGTATTGTATGTATGTTTATCAGCTGTCCGGTCACCATAACACAGGCATTAAATTGCCAAATTTGGGACTTGGACGCAGTTGGAGCGCCGGCGTGGCATAATGTTAATCGTGATTATTTCTCTTATTTCCATATAAAATGTCACCATCACGCCATTACCATATCGAAACGGCTTAGTCTGGGAGGTACGTCCACGTGTCATTTATACAAACGTGTATACTGGGCATTGGTGGCGGTTCAAACGCTTTAATATATTGTTTACAATTTCTATGTTTGTCTGCTTACTTGTGAGTCAATGTGACGTGACGTCAATGAAACAAAGGATATGACAGAACATTCTAATTAAATTATTCAAAGCCTATCGACTTCCCCTTCTACTGACTCGATTGTGCAGTAATATTTAAATTGATGAGCTCATATCCGTTGTTTCTGCTCGTTCGTCAACAGATTGCTTTTTACATAAAGTTATACAATATTGCATGGCAAAAAAACTACAGTCAGTCGAAAAAACTGTCTGACTGCAGATATTATTAGTAGCACCCAAACTAACATAAACCTAACATGTTTGAACAGCATCGTCAACAGAAACCAGCACAAGAAGATGGAGGAAGACCTCAGCCCCATACCCAAAGCAAGAGAGTCCAACGTCATCGCAACCATTGATGTCGGAAAATACGAGTAGCAACGCTTAGCCGCGCCGCTGTCAAATCTTTTACATAACCTACAAATCTTTTACAGAAACTACAAATCTTTTACATAACATACAAATCTTTTACAGAAACTACAAATCTTTTACATAACCTACAAATCTTTTACATAACGTACAAGTCTTTTAGACCATATCGAATTTTACATTTCAATTTATACATTTGATGAATGAATCGTTAATTGTATATGTCTTAATTTGCGACTAGTAGTTACATTCAAATTGCGAACAATGCACTTTATAGACATGCATTATTAGTTCCGAACCAATGCACCTTGCAATGCAATGCTGATTAAAACAAAAAACAAAAGATCTTGACGAGCGGCGAATATATTTTTATATTTAAGTACATTTTAACGTTCTACTTATGAGGGAATTCCAAACAATAATATATACATCCATTTATTTATATATTATGAATAGGTACGGTTCCCAATTTCACTCACAATTACAGAGCAATTATTATATTAAATCTTTGGAATACATTTATGAAATTTTTGAAACTTTTCCAAAAAAATATTTAATTATTTATATTTGGCGCAGGCCTTCATATGTTTTGGCTCTGGACGGTCAATATGGGATATACGTTATAAATGACATTTCGGTAACAATATTGCAAATAGAAAACTATTTTCGAAATAATATTATTGAGGACTAGTTACAGAAATATGTCGGTGCGAGAAATTAATAGCGTATGTAGATGTGAAACAATAACGAAAGTTTAAAAAAATTACCCAATGTGTTAAAATATCGGGTCACTTATTTGCAGTGTTGTCATGTCATGTTATATTTCACCTATAAAATTGTTGGTCACATTACAAAAAATGCTGTTATTGTTATAAACTTTTTAAACATGTAATATTTCTGAATATTTTATCTGTTTTAGTTAAATATACATGTGTTGAACAATTTATTATCTGTGTTACAAAAAAGTAAACTAACACGTTAGTGGTTTCAGGTAAATGCTCAGAATAGTTCAATGTTAAGTTGTAGCAGGCTCTTACGTTTAATCGATTGAAAAATGTAGATATTTTTTCAAATACAGAATCATTTTTTTAGTTATCTGTTATGAAAAAACCTTTTGCTTCATTTCTTTGTTTCTTTGTGCTCTGCTTTTGTTATACCTATCATAAGATATTAATTTCTCAGCGCTTTATGTGTTACATATTATATTAACAGTTATATATGGTGTTTTATAAAACATTCATAACCACCGACGAAGTAGCTCAAATGAATTCTGCGCGTACAAAATTTTAATATTGCAATCTATATAAAATACGGTTTACTGTTTAACAGATTTACACCGACAGTTATGTTTGAAAATGAAAAGTTGGATTAACTGAAAAAGTATACTGATCCAGCACCGAAATGGCATTGTCGTGTAGACATGCATCAGCCATCTCATAGTGACGTCATATCTATACTAATAATAATAACATTTGATATAACAGGGATATAATACTCCAGACTCATTGTCAATTGATTTGGTGATGGACGTACGTGCGTATATTTCCAGAGCTATTTCATCGGTGTGGACAGGCGCAAGGGTTTATATCTACGTAGGGTGTGGCGACGCTAGGACTGAATTGAAAGAAAGAAATAGCAAACGTTAATCGGCTGGCGACGTTGCCTCGTCCTAGCGAGATAAGACAAGGATCTCAGTGACTCGGGCGAGAGTTCACATGGCTGGTTTTATAGGTGAAACAGATGTGCAACCAGGTTGTTAGCGCTGACTTCTGTTGAGATCAGTATTTTGTAAGTTATGGAAGCGAACATTGTCGATTTATTTATGATGATGATAAAATAAAAACTTTTTCGTACATCTTGTTTTATTCGCCCGTTTTCATTGCAGTTGGATGGATGTATTTTATGTATGCCCATTGCCTTATAATCAGAAATAGAATAGTGCATCTTTTTGTCACGAGTCCTTTAATTTGAAATGAAGTTAATGAGTAATTATAATTTAATTTGAAATTAACCTCCATTAATGTTTACCGAAATACGCTCCTCGCGAGTAATCTGACGCACACATGACATTCTAAAGTCAAACAAGCTTAAATAAGAAACAACATGTCGTCAAAAGCATAATCATGGAGAAATGAAGTAAAAACATTAAAATAACAATATGTAGGACCCGAAATAGAACCAAATATCCATCCATGTAACTCTCAGAATAGCTAGCCGTCAACATGGGTAAGCCGAAGTACGATCCGCCATCTACCACTTTTCCATACAAAATACCTAAACGGTTGAACATACTAAGTGTACCGAGGAAGTACATCATCGACACTGGGGAAGGCATGCCCGCACTGACGCCTCGAGGCATCAGAAAGTCCGCAGTAAATGGCCAGCCATCCGATAGAGTGAATGACGCCGCATGGCCTTATTTGAGGTAAGGGTTTTAAACTATGTATATATACGAGAGTAGTTCCAGTTCTTTAGGGGGCGGTTAATAGCTCCGCTAGTTTAGTGTCGCTGATGTGCTAGAAAGAAACGATTCGCCATCTCTTTCGAACTGTATTGTCATGCGCGTGGAAAAAAATTATAGAGTATTTCACGTGAATACTTGATAATACATTTTTCATTGTGTTTAATAACATGATGATATCTGCGTTTTTGTATAAATTTTAGGCGTTTTCTTTTAATAAAGAAGATGTATAAGAATAGATTCAGCCAAGAACGTTTGGAAAGAATTGATCGAATGATCGAAGCGGCCAATGCCACATGCTATTCGAAACTTGCGAACTGTGTATTGGATCTTAAGAAACAGGACACGAAAGAAGTGAAGAAGAAACGGGGGTGGACTGAGAGCGAGTGGAAGAAGCATATGGACTACATCAGCCAGATAGCTGGACCGAAGACGGACTTTTTGCCCCCGCCTATTCGGGTTTGTGCCTTTCATGTTTATATCTTGCTCTCATTACTACTACGCATTTGCTTAAAACTTAAATTCATATAAACGATAATAATGTACTCTGTAAAGTTTAACAATAGAATTTAAAATGTTGAAAGATTATGCGCAAAATTAACCATTTAGCATGATCTAGGATTCACTAAGAATGTAATTAGTGCGGCTTCACATTTATTTAGTAAGTTAAGAAAATGTCTAAATGTTTTTACAGAGAGGACCATGCAAACATCTGGAAGCTTTGCTTCCAAGAATCAACCGTATTTGCTATTTGCCTGATTTTAAAATTTACAAAAGACTATCTCAAGAAGCCTGGTATAGAGATCCCGTTAAGGTAGGTCTATTGTAAATCTTTCTGTAATTAGTAAATAGAGCAACAATAGAAAGTTAATATGTTGCTTCCTATTAAGTTGGTTGATCTTTAACACATCTTCGGCCTTCTTCGAAATCACTACATACCGTAAAAATATATATTTCTTTGCTAACATTTGTAATTTATGATTTTAAATTTTTTCCATGTTTAGAATTAATGTTTCAATTTCCATAAATTTCCATAAATACATTTTTTTTTTAAGTTACTATATAGAAAAAATTTGGTAAATATTGCAGGTGCCACCAAATGCCCTGAAATATGTTATATCAGATCGGGTAAAGAAGCTAGCTACTCCCAGAGTTATACCTCAACCCGGTGCTTTTGACTAGCCAACCACTCCGTTTGTCGAAGCTTTGTATTAAATGGAAAAAATGCATTTGTTACTGCGGTGATTAAAAAATTTATTCATATACACACTACACTTCTATAAATGTAAAGTTGACCAATAAGTATTAAAATCGTAATATAAAATCAGTAGTTACTATTCTTACTAATACTTCAATAATTCATTTATATATTAAGAAAATCGCACTTGTATTGTCATATTACCTGAAGTTTGTGTGATTTTTTCCTAACAAATCATTTTTTCCATTCAGTAACTAGCTGAAAATTTAAACCAATAAAAACAACCACCAACTATAATATCTATGTTTTATTTACATTGGTAACATTGTCAAAAATATTAACAAAACCCAATACTGATTTTTGATAAACTACGGTACAGATCACATTACAAAATAAATTAAGTAGAAATAAATTATTCTTACAGATTAATGAACTCTAAGAGTTTGGGTATAATTGCTAGTTTGAATTTCTTTGGATATGACCATAGCGATTATGTGATACTACAGGCTTTGAAAAAGTAAATTATTTATAACATAAATATCATAATTACAGGAGTTTGTGCAAATTATAGCTTTATTTGCTTTAAAAACTTCCATCAGAAATATAGTAATATAAATTAAAATAGTTAACATAGATTCATGTTATTCACATAATCGTTATGGTCAAGATGCGTAGCTGGCTCAGGCCAAGCTACTGATAACGGCGAAAGTAAAATCTTTGGTGGTGGACTGGCCGCCCAGGTCCTTTGTCCTCACTTTGCCGTCTGTCAGAACCCTGGAAATTAACACATGTATTGTAATGTCTGTCTGAAAGCGGAATAGTAATATATAGTGTAACATCCAGTTCATTGGTAGCTCATTTGACGATAGAACATTTTTTCTATAATACAAAATGCAAGCTTAGAGAGTACGATTGGTGGTGTTATAAAATTTCAATTTTTTATTTTATTTTTCACTAGCTGTCCAGGCAAACATTGTAACGTCTAACAATTCCAATAAGCTAGTTACATAGCTACAAATAGCTACATAACTAAAAAAGTTTCATCAAAATCGGTTCAGCAGTTTTTGTGTGAAAGCTGGAAAAAATTACAGAACGTTTTTTTTGGCTTCTTTTACTTGTATAAAGACATGTGGGGTTTTTATTTAATGTACAGAATTGAACTCTTCTACAGTTTTATTACATGTATAGATTATCTATAATCAAGCAGTGTAGCCTGCTTGCCAACCAAATATAATTGTACTTATTTAATGATTTCTTTGTTAAATGTCATGTATGTATGTTGTACTGACTTGCTGATGGCGTTCTTGATCATCTTGGAGTAGGAGTGCAGGTTGACGTGTGAGAGCAT
>DWGJ01003591.1:0-13056 GCA_018246895.1 Aspitha aspitha aspitha | reverse complement strand
TTCAGCATCGAACGGAGCAAAAATACTGAGCTAGTGTAATAAGTGTTATACAGTAAAGTGATTTAAAAAGGAATCTACAGTGTTTTAGTTTACAAGTCGGCGAGATTCTTTTACAGTACGAATAACTACAAAGAAATTATTTTCATAAACCGAACAAAGTTTAGATGTATTTTATTATCGTTCTTTTATTACATTTCTAAACTGGATGCTGTTGCTATTTTTATTTATTTATTCTTTATTGCTCGCCGAGCAGTTTCAGCGGCGGAATCAGTTACTTTGTTTCTCCTTTTAGCCGCCTGACACAGGCTGCCGGCGACGGCACAGGAATGCACTTTAAGATGAACGGTCGGGCGATTAGAAGATATTTACTATATAGAGAAAGGAAAATTTAAATTGAAAGGTATTTTTATTTCAACTGCAATCTCATTTGTAACTGGTTTATTGCTTTGTTACAGAATACTTTGGTTTTAGTATTGTTCAAGAACCTGGACAAGTGCTTGAGTTTTACACATTTGTTAAATTTCTATTGAGGCGCACGAAAGTAAGGAAATTTATAAACCGGCTACAAGCGTGACACAGTGAAAATAAAAAAGTAGGATTTCGGAAAATGTTCACAAGTAAATTCACTAAGTGCATAAATTTAGAAATCATTGTAACGTTGGTGACCAAATAGGAAAAGGTTTGCATAATGAACACGTGACCATTTTTTCATTCTTCATTTGGGATTAGCCATGACATAAAGCGGTTTTTTTGTTTTAACTAACGGGACTCACAAATTACGATTCGATCCGCTCTATATTCACTGGCAGGCTGCGTTGAAGTAGACTGTGGCCGTTTTAAGGGAGTAGGGAATCCAATAAAGAAGTAAAGAATCCAAATCAAAAGAACTAACAAGAATTCCTAGAAAGCAGCCCGTAAAGTTTCAAAGCGGAAAGAAATTACAGCCGCGCAGTCGCCACTTATATTAGTTTCAGCCGAAACCGATCTGAATTAAGTCGTTCCGCACTCAGCACTCCGCAGCACGAAGTTATGGCGGCACGGGAACTTGTAGCTGCTTTTTTGTTACCTACTTTTGTACGTTCGCTATTAGCACTAATTCCGCCGTTCATGCCGGTCTTGGCGTAATAAAGAATACATAAAACAAATATTTGAACAAGATCCGTTTAAGTATTTTCATTATTCGTTTTGGTATTTCAGTGTAGATTTTTTCGGATATGTTACGTTACATACGCGTTAGCTTAGTCTGCTGCTTTCAATGATAAAATATTAGCAAATTTCTGGATTTCATTAATGATGCGATTCGTACTGTTTTTCCTTACATCTCACCAATCTATCAGCGTACAAAACTCAAAACGTATTTTATATTTCGTCGCCATTTAAATTACTATTATAATCATTCGTACTATGTATAAATTGGAATTTAATGTTTTTGATCATTTCAAGGTGTCTTGCTCATTGTCATTGGCATAATTTCTATATTGTAATGGGAACTCAATAAATCAATAATGAAAATCGTTTGTTTTTTTTTCTCTACTTTTCATGCGAATAGCATTAGTAGCATTAGTAGCATTTAGTACATTTTTGTCTTATTTTTATATTTTTATTCCTTGTTTTTTCTTGTACATTTTGTCCTTTCCTAATACGACGAATAAATGTTTCTTTCTATCTCTTTCTTTCAAAACATTTTGTAAGAATCACACGTTGGTATAGGAGGTCTCATTTTCGAAGCGTGTGCGTGTATTGTTCTATACTCACACTAGTTAAAGGTATCTTATAGTCTTTCTTCCTGAACTCGTAGTACCCGCCGCCGTCGGGCTCCGAGCGAGCGTCCTCGTTCGGTCTGCTGCTGATCTTGCTGGTGGACGGCGGCCGCTGGAGGCTCATGTAGCCGTTGGACACCGGCCGTCGCTCTGGAGAAACACGGAGATGTAGACGAAAACGTGAAGAGAGGAAAGAAAAGGACGGGAGGACAGGAAAGAAAAGAAGGAAGGAAGGAAAGGAAAGGAAAGGAAAGAAGGAAAGGAAAGAAGGAAAAGAAGGTAAGAAAGGAGTAAAGAAGTACGCAGCAACTGTCGCTTATTAACATATGCAATCGTCTGAACAGGATTCCTGCGTATTGCTGTGAATGTATTTATGTGGTTAAAATAGAAACAGGCTACTTTGTAAAAAAAAGTTAAATGAATTTATGATTATGTTACATCGGCAGAAGCGGCATACCGTATAAGCTAGGTATGATGTCGGGGTCTGCGTCGTCGGCGGGATCGGGGGACCGCAACAGGGGACCTCTGGCTTCGCCCGGACTGGCCCTGGGGGCCTCCTGCTTGACAGGCGTGGGGCAGTGGCCAGCGCGTTCCGCGTACATCGACTCACTGCTAACGATGTGCATTTTTAAAGACAGACGTGTATTTTACAAACACAGGTTACAGATTTTACAGAACTTGTTAGTTCAATTCATATTTCGTCTTTTATGACGTACAACTTTAGTGCCACAATACACAAGTTCATTTAGAACCGTATTAGGTGCAGTAGAAATTAATGAATTAGCAGATTTACCTCAGCGGTGCATGTTTCGCCGGCAAATGCCGGTGTCTGGCTGCGTGACGCCGGTACAAAACGGCCAGGATCCCGCAGACAGCAGTGGCCAGGAGCGCTGACATGGCCGCTATTGATGCTAGCACCGGAGACATTCCGAGGCTGCTGCTTTCACCTGCATAACGAAGAAATATGGGAATAATGGACAACCTTCCCAAATCTCAACTATCCTTTGTCGCCCGCAGTATTTAGACCAAATTCACGGCTTCCTGACAGGTTGTAAATTGCCTCAAACTAGCAGTTTCCAGTTGTTTTCTTAAATTATCTATGCACATGAGCTAGAAGTTCCCAAACTTCTAGCTCATGTGTGAAATTCTGCAGCCGACAAAGGATAGTTGAGACAGAGACAGACAGTCATTGCTGATAACAGACGTATTCGAGTAAAATTTCGTTGTCGTCGACAGACAGAACGCGCTAAATAAACAGTATTACTGTCATTCTATTGCTCTCTTCATTCTTTACTCCTTTTCCCTGACACTTTTAGTTGTAGAATAAAAATGCAGGAATCGTTTTGAATCGCAGATTCAGTCGATTACTTTTTAGAATCACGGAATCTACATTCACGTGCGGTTTTAACGCCACTGTTTCTTATAGTTACTACTAGTAGTGTGCACCAAGAACGTTACGGAAATCGCCATTATAAAAGTTCATTGCAACAGTCAACGAAATAATAGCTAAGCACACGTATTATGATGATGATGCTTCCATTTTCTTGACGGGCACGTTTAGTTATAAAATGTCGACATCTCTGCCAGTAGTTGTGTTGAGGTTTCTTTTCTGCCATGTCTCAATGCATTTTTGAGCAAGCGAGTAGGGTTGCCACTTAAATATTTTCTCTTTGCTGTCTGCAAGCTATTTTTTGCACAGTCTTTCAAATTCTCAACACCCTTGATGGTAGTGGTATTGTGACACTATAAATGGCATTGTACCATTTAGGTTATTGAAGACTAAATCGCATCTAGATGCAGTACGCTTACTGCCGTTATGTTTTGCAGATGTCTGATCAATGAATTTGCCGCAGTCAGTCAAGCTTAGACATTTCCCACGAGGTTAGTTTCATTAAGAAATACTCAATTCCTTAATCATCTTGCAACGTAATCGGCAAACCGTAAAATAGCGTGTTTACTATCGCCCTTAATATGGAAACAGCACTTTGAAACAACGCGAAACGGAACACGCGAAGTAAATTAGTTAGTTTTCTTGCTGAATGCATTTTTCATTAAATTGCATTACTGAATGCATTATAGCAGCACAGCGGACGAATGTGTTCTACTAACAATGTTTAGACTTTGTATGACTGTATCGAAGTCGGTACAAGCCGACAATAAATCTGTCTACCTCATTGGAGATCTGCTTAAAAGAGATTAGGCAGTTAATGCCTGTATTGATAACTGGACAGCTGATAAACATATATATTTTACTTATATAGATATTTTATACTCACAGAAACAGAACAAAAAACTGTGCTCATCACACAAATGATTGTCCTGGGTGGGACTCGAACCCACGTACTCCGATTTATCAGTCAGGGTGGCCTACTCGACCACGAGGCCAGTCATGAATAGTTAACACTAGTATCACAATTTATCGCCATGTCATTCTTGCCCCCACAATTGCTAGTACCAGGCCGAGTAACCTAAACAAGGCGAATTAAGTCATTCCATATTATGTTGGTACTTGACATAATTGTTCTGAAACTAGTGCTCAATAGCAAACTCAATGGCATTAGAATTGCAAATTGTAGAGGAGAAAGGAAGTATCGTTTCGATGCCGTATTCGAATTATTTCCAGTCCTTAATCGGTAATTCTACGCTGTTATAAAACAATCGAGTAGATTCAAAGAGTACTGAAGGGTTTCTTGAAGAAAGTTAAGTAAGAAAACTGAAAATTGTAAGACAATCAAGTAAATTGTAATTGTAAACATAGTAAAACGATAAAATCATGTTTTAAAATTTGTACGCCGTAAAAGGCAAAATATGGTGTGAACTAACAATTCTACAATATGTTTAAATGTACCCATATTTGTGCAAATAAATGTCTTTGTCTTTGTCTTTGAAGTTTAAGAGCTGACAAAATGATATTACTATGATATGTAAAATGATCTTTGTAAAGTACATTGACATATAGAACGCAGTTGACAATGATATGTCAACATTAAAAAATTACAGATTTAATATGCTTGCAGCAGCGCTTTTGCGGTCACCTTCAGAAATTATGTCTACTCTATTTGGCGTTGATTAAGCGACCATAGCAGTGATAGCCTAGTGGTTTGATATTCAGCTTTCCACTCGGGAGGTGTGGGTTCGAACCTCTGATTTATTACGCGCGTTTTACAATTAAAATTTAATATCACTCGCCATAACGGTGAAGGAAAACATCGTGAGAAAACCTGCACACCTTAAAGATGTTATCAAGTGTATAATATTTTCTGAGGTGTATGAAGTCTACCAATTCGCACTTGGCCAGCGTGGTAGACTATGGCCTAAATCCCTCTCACTATGAGAGGAGACCCGGTCCAACAGTGGACCAATAAAAAAGGTCGAACCACAAGACAGTTAACATCGCGTTGGAAGCCCCTTTGGTGTTTCCGCAGCAAAAAATTCCATTACTATTCGCGTTTAAAACAAGTTTGTTGGTTTTTCCATTGGTTTTTGTATATTTTGCGCGTCTGATTTAATTTCGGAACGGAAGCGTGCAATTCATTCGCTGTAGGCCGAACAAGAGAAATTGGAATGGAAATGAAACCAGCGTGTTCTGCAGTTGAAATGAATAGGTTTAACAATTAATCTTTCTTTTTAATTGCGTCCGATTTCGGTACACGAGTGTTCAGAATCAAGAATGTTCCATTTTTAAATAATTAAAAGTATATATATCTTCATGTTGTCTAATGTCAATGATATATTTTTACTGAGCATATTGAAAAGAATCTACTCGTATGTTCAAGAACCAAATGACCACCTCGTGGTTTAAATTCTAATGAATTTTAATGGGCCATGAAACTGACTTTACGTCGTTAGGTTTAATGGTCAAGAAACTAGTGCCGCAGTAAAAGATTACGGGTCGAAGACTCCTTATTATCTATCCAAAATTTATTACGTAGCTAGAAAGAACCGATGCGAGTAATGAAAATTTATTTTACGGTCGATTTTGCATCAAATTCAAAGTTTACTTTTCGTATTATTTAATGTGGACAAATGCGTTCAGTGGTCTATGTTTTTAGATATCTTGATTTAGTAACGTATGACAATGACTTTATCGAATGCTAGTGATATAAAAAAACTAATATCAGTAAGAAATAACACCAAAACTATAGGCATCCGTAGAAATCAAAATTAAATTAAATAGAATGCTGTTCCAACGTTTTATCCCTTTTTTTCCTCTCGGCCCAAAACTCGTCCCTTAGTCTAAGTGCACTATCCATTGCCCTCTATTCCCCTCCAAATGACTCCGGCATGATATTGAAAACTTCAAAAGCGCTGTTCTTATCCTCACCTGTAAACTTAGCCTGTCCCTTCAAAGTGACAGTTTCTATGGTGGAAACGTCACTCCTGCCCTTCGCGTTGACGGCGTACAGGTCGATCCTGTAGCTGACACCTGGAGGCAGACCGCGGATCTCGAAAAAGGGCGGGGTCTTATTCGTGGACACATTGTAACGTACCTGAATGAACAAAAAAGAAATGTAATCTTAGAAAGTTCATAACGACTGGTCAATATTTGATTAAATATATTTTTTACTAGCTGAGCCCCACGGTTTCACTCGCGTTCAATAGAGAACAATCTAGCTGACTCCGCAAACGTTGTTTTGCCATATAAATTATTCCGGTTTTTCCACCATTTGTCATTGCTGCTCCACTCCTATTGTTTATAGCGTGATGTTATATAGCCTATGTTACTCATGGATAATGTAACTTTCGCATGGTGAAAGAATTTTTAAAATCGGTCCACTAGTTTTTGAGCCTATTCAATACAAACAAACAAACAAAATTTTCGTCTTTATAACATAGATAAAGATGTCAAAATCATAAAAATCCGTCTTTCCACTTTGTCAGACACGAGGATTGGAACATTTTTAAATGCTTCAGCAATTGTAATTTTCATTCCTAAAAGATAGATAGTACAAAGAAAATTCCAAACTTAGATTAACTTAGTTAAAACCGCTCCACCAAAAGCGGATTTTAGGAACAACGATAAAGCATAACGGCTTCCTGCCCATTTGAACTCATAATCTAAATTCCACATTCACTTTAAGGAACATTACCCTTTTGTACACGCAACTTACGATCAACGAGGGCAGCTCGAGTAATTCCATTAGGAAAGTCTGCGGCAGTCCGCCATCGAAATTCTCCACGCATTCAACGTACAGGGAGTCCAGACTCTGGTTAGCCACAGTGCAGTTCTGAAGATGGAAGGGACGACCTAGAGAAACAAGTAAGTTAACAAGCGCTTCGAGATTCAAACTATCTTTGTGTTCAACTATGTCGTAGCTGAGATGAGTATCAGTTGTATTGCTATCTGCAACAGCAAAGTTGGCTTCGATCTTACCTAAAGCAGCCTTAAATCTTATAACCTTAGTATATTTGGTCCTGTTTTGAAGGCTCAAGACAAGCTACTGGAGTGATTTAAAAACGAGTTCGTCTCATATAATCCATTTTGTTTTCATGAAAATCCAATAAAGCAACGATGCTATTCCATTGTTCATCTTCGTGGTCTAGTTTCGTTCTGTTGGGAAGGCACATAGTCGTCTAATAAATAAAATCCCATCCGTTTCCTGAGACAATACGTCTAAATTTAATACGGACTGCGGGGAACCTAATAAAGTTTATACACCACTCCTGGCTTGGCGAGTTGAATTGCTTTCAAAACACTATCGTGGAGTTTCTTCAGCGAAATTGGATCATCAAAATGATTATCGGTTTGTTTGTTGCTTTGTTCATCTCAGTAGACAACGTTGTTATCGACATATTGGTTATATATTATATTGGATATTAAATTATGTTTGTTGCTATATTATAGCAACTGCTTTTTGCGAGAAAATAAGAATGATATAGTACCTAAAAAAATATTTATAAATAAAAATTAAGAATTCGTGAAGAAGACATAAAAAGTTAAGAACTCGTTTTTTGTTGTAAGTACATTAACTGACATAATTCTGCACTTAAATATTATTATATCAGTAATAGGACATAATCTCTTATATACAATATTTCAAAATCCCGTGTCACGATGTTCGTTTGTGCTAATCTTCGAAACCACTTAACCGATTTCAATGAAATTTTGTAGAAATATATTGCTTGGTCCAACTTAAAAAATAGGATTTTTTATCTCAATTGATAATCTCATTTATTATTGCAAAATCAACGTTTTCTTATAGGACAACATTTGGACAAACATCATGGTACAGGAGGATTTTGACATATTTGACATACATTATACATATATATGATTTAACAGAGGTATATAACCACGGCAACGCGTGGTCAGGGCTACCAGTATTATATAAGCAAAGCTAGTATACTGACCAGCAGCGACAAGTTGGAATAGACAAGGTACTTTCTGTTGTCCAACGGTATTTTCCCCATAACACGCCAAAGTCCCATATTCCATATCGGTGGTTGGTGTGTAGTTGAGAGTAGAGGTATGCCCGTGACTGCTGTATAACCTGGCGTAACAATTGAATTTAGATTATAATTGAATACACTTAAAGAGTAAACGCAATATCAAATTAATCAATTCGGCAATTCTATGATGGCACAAAAATATGATTAGGTCTTGACAGTCGAAATTGACATCTAATTTTACCTTTCAGAGATGAAATAAGATGATTTAAAAGATACTTCAGGTTAGTTTTCCATATTAAAGTGACGCTAGTAAAAAAATTAAAAAAATATATATTGGTAGTGCATTTAGAAAATTTCTGTAATGCTTTTAATTTTCAATCTACATAACTAATAATATTTCTTTTATGTAGATAAGCTAATCAACAAGCTGAATATAAAATCTTACCTAGGTGGTAACTCAGTCTGTTCCCCCGAATTATTGAACGTCCAATGAAAGGATACTAGCGCTGGGTTGGCGTCGACAGAGCAGTGCAATGATACCGTTTCGTGTTTCAACGCTCCGAACAACTCGCTGTCCCTTCGCTCAGCACACACCGGAGCATCTAGGACAGAAACGTGGTTACGTCAAGGAGGTTATGAAGATATGAGATAAGGATTGGGATAATCGGGGTTGTCGGGATTCCATTAGGTTCTGAAAGCTCAGGACCGATAGGAGTGGCGCTGATTAGGGAAGGCCTCATAGCAGTAGACTCATAAGGGCAGAAGGATGGATGGCCGGAAGGATGGATTGGATAAAAGTTTGTTATAGCGAGATTTGGGTTTACATGCTAAAGAAATAATCATACGTTTATTGACACTATATAAAGAAGTTATTTTTGAGAAGGAAAATTTTGATTAGGGAGAGGAATGGAAAGAGAAATATGTTGATATATTCATGTGATGACTGACATTGATAACAATGATGAATGACAATGTGATATTGTGTGATAGAAAACATGAAGTCATTGATGCAATTATTTATGTAAGACAAAAATAATATTTCTGGACCCTAAAGAGAATTACAGACATATTCAAGCAATATCATTACGGAAGAATTATCTCGCAATGCAGAGCTCTTAAGAGTAACAGTTATCCCTAGACCCATTAATTTCCTCGTTAAACGCAGTCTCACCGTAATTATCTCTGGAAGAACGCTTGGATTGAACGACAAAGTTGCCCGACATCAATCTTGGTTGCTCCGATAGTTTCGTCTGACATTCCGACCAACTTCGACCCCGTCAAAGCTGGCACGGCTTTACGATTTTGTTTCATAACGATATCTTGTTAGAAACAGTAAATTTCTAACGGAAGAGGAGTTTTTTAGTCTCTTGATTTGCTCGTACTGCAGTTTTTTCAAATGTCTGTGTTATTATCAGTGGTACGATATTTATTGTGCTAGGAAAACGTTTAAAGAGTTGACTTCACGGGGGTATATATACACGGGGGTACATTTTATATCTTTATTAAAACCTATGGACGCTTCCGTAAACAAAACAAACCAATATTACATTACAGTATATACCTAACAGTATAAAGATTGTTAGTGATAGAATAAGTAAATCAGTAGACGTGATTATAAACTGGTGTATTTAATGTTTATTGGCTGCCATTACTTCAAAGTTCTAGACATTTACTGGTATAAGTCGAAAGTGCTTTAAAAGTTGTGTACCTTATTGATGGCTGTATTGAGTCAATTTTGTGTGAAACTAAGGGTCAACTTAACAGCTTTAGACATTGTTGATCGCAAAGGCGGCAAAGAAGGTCATTTGGAAATGTTAATTGTTGACGAATAATTCGACGTAACATGTGTTGTGAGATTACCTGGTAATCGGATTTCATATTAACTTTCATAGTGGGCGTATTGAGATAATAACTGAAGAATAAAATCCGCTAAGTGATTCAACCTTTGAAAATGGCAAATCTACATTCACTAACAGCAATAGTTTGGTTGTTGAAGATAGACAGCTCAATGGTTTCGCTATTTGAGTATCTCATTCTAATGGTCTGGGTGCAAATTCTTGTACGGTTATCTGACCTTAAAAAGTTTTATAAATAAAATATCATTCGTAAACTGGAGCCAGCAATGTAAAGTAAGTACGATTTAAAACCGCTTCGTGATCGAAAAGCTTAGTGCTATGCATTTCTAAACAGAATAAAAGACTGAAGTGAATTTTTCAAAATCGTTGAAACATTGCCACATCCAAGACAAAGCTGTCGCCATTTTTAAAATACCGTTCGTACAGACGAGATCGTAAGCTCTCCTGTGTGAAGATCTCGCTATAAATTGCGGTGTCAACTTTTCAGGCTCCTCTCGGAAAGGCGGGAATTACGCGTGATATAATGAAATTATTAAGTACCTACATATATGCAATAGAAATTATCTCTGACTAAGAAACAATAAGAATATTCTCTAGATTTGTGCCAAATAGTATTCTGCGGTTAAAGGTATTCTATTACTATTTTTGACAATTTAATTAGTATTTTGGACAAATCATGGCCATATGATTTTAAAGTAAGCAAAGCCGTCACTAACGGACTGAAAATAATACTTAAGTTGCTTCAAATAAATGATATCCCCGGTTAGGAATGGAACCCTCCGGCAGATGAGGTTACTAACCACAAAGCCAAGAGGCTAGTCAATATAAAAAATAACGGATAAATATGGCTAAGCTGCTTCAAACAAATATTTTACTTCAACATACTCGACATTCAAATAAAATACTTTCCCGAACGCAATACAACCGAAGTGTATCATTCAATAATAGTCTTAAAGGAGAGAGCGATAAGGGGCAGAATCGTAGGCGTTGGCTTGCCCACTCGAGATCACCTCAGTGCTATCATTCAATAGTCCAGAACCCATGAGATCCGTGAGCACGGGAAAGTAATTGAAGTGCGGAATGAAAAAATAACAGACGTAAATGACGAAATATAATTAGAACTAGACGAGACTTATATGGAGAGGTTCCCAACTGTTTATATAAAACCCTTCATAATAGAATGGCAATCTGTTGAACTGGACACTTGCGCAAAGTTAATTTAATATCTTTTTTCTTTTCGTTATCTTTAATAACTGTCTGAACAGTCAACCCCCGAATATGACAATGAAAAGCCGCACTCAAACGGCTTAGGGCCGGTCTGAGAAGCGATTAACATGAAACAATTTGATATAGAAGTGGACTTGTTAGGCGAATTATAAGAAAATTACCAAAACTTCCAGTATATTTAGTCTTGATATTGCGACTTAATGCGTCAATATGATAAATAGAAATAAATTTTTAAACATCTGATAACTGCATTCAATAAAGTATTTAACGCATAATTATTATTATAAGGACTTCCTATGTTATTTAAATTATGTATAAAGAATTTATATAAACGTTATTGCTTTTTCTACACTATAAAGCTACGAGGTAAGAGGTCAAACATTAACCCATTTACCGCTAGCGCTATGATATAACCCAATAATATAACGGGGGAAATACAGTCCCCAGGGAGGTCACTCGGACCGTTATATGCGTATAATGGAATAAGGTCATTTTCAGATGATGTGTTTATTGTGCTACGTAGGCATGTTTCAAACTTGCAAGTAACCGTTACGGCTGTAGGAGGCTACAAGCGTGAGGCTGCGTTTCTGAGTGTAACCACGTGTGGAACGTGATGGTGGAACCATTGCACGAGGATATGCACCGTGATGTCACATCCAGTACAATGCTTATTTAATATTTCATCTCTATTAAATAGTATAAAGAGACAATTGATGTTCAAAATATACGAGTTTATGTAACTCTAACAGATTTGAAAAACATCACATTAAATAATAAATCCAATATACCTACATATAATGTACAATTCCTCCCAAATACAAAACACCAATATTTATTTTGGATAGGAATCGAACCCATAGTGTAGTAGTACAACCCATCTCTAAGCAAGTAAACCAAAAGATCAATGTTAACATTGAAAGGAAATATACAAAATATACGACTTGTAACTGAAACGCAAGTAATAAAACGGAACTTGATCCGTTCTCTGAGGCTCTTAACTCAATAATGGACTTGGGAATCGAAATCCCCAAGGGAACCCCCTAAAGGTGGATCTCTCTAAATACTACTAGAACATTCCCATTCGTATAAAACGGAATACGGAATTTCTGCTCGTTGTGCCGGCATCCATTTCAATACTCCAATAGAGAGTAGAGAGGCAGAATGAGAAGAAGACAAGAGGACGAGAGAAGAATGCAGCGGTTTATTGATTGGTTTAACTCCTGGCGGACTGGTCAGATATGCAGAACTGGAGATCAAGTTCAGTTCCCATCAGGACAAACATCCGGGAAATTTTAATGTTATTACAGGACTAATTTTATCAGCAATTAATTTTATTTTATTTATTTTTATTTATTTTATTTTAATTTTTGTCCTATTCGCAGCCCTGTCACTAATGTTCACATTAATTTTGTTTTCTAACTGCATTCGTACTAACTGAACTGATTATTACTAACAGTCCTATTCCTGTAGTCTTGGCAGTAATTAATAAATAACTAAGAATATGTAGTTTTTTAAGAATCAAATCAACTTTTATAACCGATTTACCTATTATAATTATTTGAGGTATCTATGAAGATGAAGATGATGCCGCCGAGATATGTACATAGGTAGGTAGGTACCTGTATTATATTAATAACTAGCTGACCCGGCGAACTTCGTACCGCCTAACAGTCAATGAATGCCGTTTCTGACCTAGCCGTTTTACGGGCTGCCTCTCTTTCCTCTTTTATTTGAGAAGCATGAGTAAAGGCCCTTCTTCGCTTTGAAAAAAAAAGTTAATTCATTGTTTTTAAGATGTATTCTGCTATTCTGGGCGGAGAGGA
>DWGJ01003590.1:0-13065 GCA_018246895.1 Aspitha aspitha aspitha | reverse complement strand
CACAGAACAAACAAATGTGCTCATCACACAAATGTTTGTCCTGGGTGGGAATCGAACCCACGACCTCCGGTTTTGCTGTCAGGGTCTCTAAGCACTCGACCACGAGGCCAGTCAATGTATAAATATCATATATAATAAGTGTAAATGTGTGTTTCTCAACTGTCCGGTTATACATATAACGAACGCATTTCATTTCCTAATTTCCAATCAGATCGCCGTGAAATTGTCCCATTGACTAGCTTATTATAAATATGTAGATTAAACCTGTTTAAGTTTTAAAAAAAGTTGGTTAATGTCAAGAATTTTGAAACAAGACTAAATGCAAAATTGCAGTCCTGTTGCTAAAGAATACTCACCAAATAATTCTTATCAACACCTGAATTTCCACTTGTGACTGCATCCTGCTCGCTTGCTACTCTACCCAAATAAAAAAAAATGGAACGTCTCTACGGTTTTTGTGTTCGATTTCTCGCAAATGTTACATCACATCGCGCTCCTCCTTCAAAGCCTTTGAGTAACATCATGTGGACTGAACCTCTTCGTATCACGCCAATAATCCTTGTCCGCTATATTTTATCTGTTTTATTTCTTTTCTCTTTCAGTTGTCTATACTATTTCAGGGACAGGCCAAAACGAACCCTAAGTATAAGACGGTAAGGATCAAAGTCCAATGTAGAGTCAGTTTGCAGGCGAACGCTTTCGAGAGCTTTAGAATTAATTGGGATGAAGTGTTCTGGTTCATCCTGTAAATTAGATAGTGAGCTGTGCTCTACATAATGGTAATATATTCTCTACCATAAAACCAGTCCCCCGAATAAGGCTCTTAACTCCTGCAACCTACGTACTACATACATAGCTGCGCCCGCTAAATCGCCCGCGTTTTTAGTTAGATCTGAAATAGACAATGATTCTTATCAATAACATTAGGATAAGGTAAAGTAGGTATTTTACGTACGTACTTTTTGTATCTGTGATTTTCCTTTTTAAGCAATTTTGATTTAGGTTTTTTGTTCAGGATCTTAGGCATGAGTCAGTAGCCACTATATCGTTAATAACTATACGCACTGAGAACAAAAACAATATATTCCAAAAGGTTTGGAAACTTTGTTCACAATTTTGTCTCCTAAACAGTATCTCACATTAATTCTACCTAGTTAGTAACTCTATGCCCATTTACTACAAGTTTTCGGCTGGTTTCGGCTTTTGTTATGTGCTATCACACAAAAAAGTTGTGTTGAAAGAATTTATATACTCCCTTTTCAGCAGTTGCAGGTACAAAAGAATGAGGTGAAACTTCTATTTCATTGGAAATAAATTCGCGTGATACTAGTGATGTGCCACGATGTGTTTAATATCTATCGACTGCACAAATTATATGAGCAGTGATTGAGTAGTGATGGTTCGAAATCCACTTCACGCCAGCGCTTTAAGTTCAAATCCTGGCACGCAGCTCAGCTATTAATAACACTATTCAAGCTTATATTCATAAACGAAGTCTTATTTGAACTCGAATGCCCGTTAGTCGAAATAACAGTTTGACAAACTTTTCCATAAATAACCTACAAAAGGTTGGGCGCTTGAGGCATCGCTTCAGAAAGTATAAAATCATTCCTAGAAATGTGTGATCGTTGCTTATATTGAAATAATATAATTTGTGTTTAAGACATATTTACAGCATACCATAACGTACGATTTCTATGGAAATTCAAAACCAAAAATGGAAACATAGATAAAATAATTATACGTGCGGTAAATGGACCCACTTTCCTTCTATACTCGTATATAACTAAGAGACAGAGAAGGCCGGTTGAGGCATAACGCTTTTTCTATGTAACTCCGACCGCAAGCAAGAAACTTCCAAAAAGCCATAACGCAATACCAGAAGCTCTGCGTATATCGATAGTTTGTCTGTTCCATCACTATCCGTATACTAGTACCAAATTTATGATAACCTTTGCTGTTATTGACACTCCTGAAATAGGGGAGCGGAGAATACTAACATAAGATTGAATAGAATATATTTTGTTTACCTTTGCCTTTCATTGGTTTTCGACGGGGAATTATTGGAGCACATTTGTAATAGTGCTTTCACGTAAATACTTAATGAAAAATATTGGGTAATATGGTAAATATAAATTCAAGTTGTTTTATTAATAATAAATAATGATAATGATTCGTAATTGTTAAGATTATTAATTAATTCAAAGTGATTAATTGTTAATTAATCGAATAAAAACTAAATAAAAATTAATAAAGTTTCTCACAACGAATTTTTATTGAAAGCAATTAATTTAAGGTCTGTTTTACCGCAAAGTATTTCTTCAATCTGATTTCACCTCAGTTTAGAGCATGCTGTATAGTCGAATAAAAACCTCCTACAATGTAACCGCAAGTGTCAAAAAACTAGAGCGCAGTACATGAAACGTTTGGATAGTTTCGAGCATAATCGCCCGAACAGAGTTTCAAAACAACATTATTTATTCGCATTATAAGTCGTTTACTCACGCTAAACGCTCCGAAGCCTTAATGGCGGCTAGGTCGCGGGATTATGAAACTAACCGTTGGAATGGCCCATTAAGGGACATATCTGGACCAATAAAATCTAAATTCTATCAGGAAATAGGATTTGGGCCAAATGCGCCGCTTCGGACGAGTTTTGTTGGGACTTCGACCACTGAAAGCCGAATGAGAAGCGATGAAGAATCTATTTTTAGTATAAACTCACTTGTTTGTTTACAAATATACATATTCCTATTATGTTAGAAATTACTTCATTTTACTTCTTCGTACTTTTGTGATACGTAATTGTACCGCTAGAGGGCGCTAGTTTCACAGTGCTTAAAACTCCTGGAAGAGCTGTAACAATGCTATAAAACTTGATGTATGTAATGATACATACATACACATATCGTCACGGCAGGCCCTAACGGGGTAGGCAGAAAGTAGCGAGTGCCAAATATCTCTGTCCTTACAAACATGCCGTGCTTCATCTACATCCATCACTCTCTTCATGAATACACGCCGGTTTCGGAGGCTCTTGATCTGACTTGATATAATGATATGTATTTATAACAAAACATTTGGTTTCACCTTTCTTATTCGGACCTCATACAAACCACTAGTGAATAATCTTTTAAGCTCGTATGATCCATCTTAGGCCACTTTCTCTCAGGCGCGGTTATTATGTTGTGATAATAATATTTATACGTATTCATAGATTCTCATACATATTCATGCACTAAATACCAAATTTTGAGTAGCAATAGAAGCGGATAGGTCAAGCGCAATACCGAAATATTAGTATCGCATCGCACTGTGAACGATCTTTTAAACTTTAACAATACTACATAAGTCTCATCCATCCACATAACACCCGGTGCCTAACACGGCTCATATCTCGCATTGACTGTGATAAAATCGTCTCTGTGTCTGCAAATGGAATACATTGTGAGGGATTTCAGCTTTGAGGTTACGTCACAGTGTTATAACACTGTGTCATGACTCTTGCTAAGAGTAATCTGCGTTGCGATAACATGTAATCCTCATGACGCCTAAAATTTTGACTGGCCCCGTGGTGCAGTTAGAGACCGTGGCTGTGAAACCGGGGGTCGTGGGTTCGATTCCAACTCAGCACAAATATTTGTGTGATGAGCACATTTGTTCTGTGTCTGGATTTAACAAAACTGTCTATATAAATAAGCGTTATATTGTATGTATATACATATGTCTGTTTATCAGCTGTCCGATTACCATAACACAGGAGTTTAATTGCCTAATTTGGAATAAGATAGCTATGTATGTACGTGTGCAATTGTCCTCAATTATTATTATATACGAATTTAATGTACGCATAATTACACAAAATAGTAATTTCTCGTACCGAATCACGTATATAATCAACGGAGGCGAAACGTCAAAGGGATTTTAGTGTAATTATCGTGTCTCTATGAATAGGTGTTCCATTCCATTAAACTTGTGGATTAAGTATTCTCCCGCGTACAAATTACTAGCGAGTATAGACGGGCTTGTAGCATCAGCGCGGTTGCTAACAGCAAACGAGTTTTTATATTTAAAAAAGTGTATAGGTAGTTAATTTCGGTTATGACGATTTTTATTGCTTGTCACATTATTTTATTTCGGGTTAAAGATTTTTATTTTCTAATTTAATTAATAAATGTTTGTACTCGTATTTATTATATATAAATAAATATTTAATTATTGGTATATTAATATTGAATTATATATATAAATAAATATTTGTTAATACAATAATGATAAACAAATGCTAAAAGCACCGTGTTTTTTTATACAACCCCTATATTGTTTTGTTCTTCTGTTGGATGTTGTCTAAATGGAGGACTTAAAAAGGACTACAGTCTTAAGTAAGGTACACCGCACTGGCCAAATGAGAGTCAGCAGATTTCGCAAACCTCAAAAATCATTACTGAAGGTTCTAAAATACACAGAACTCCTTGTACTGTTATCCTTAATATTTACAACGGGTAATAACATAGATCTTAAACCCATTGATAGTTAACAGATTCGAACCCCAGACCGAAGTAAACACTGATGTTTGAAGAACAATGCTATCATTGCCAAGAACTCTTAACTCCGCATTTATTCAGAAAGCATTCATCACTCATTTAGAGGTCAAACGCTTATCCGTGTCGCTTAGGTATCATTGAGCTGTGTTTATCTCGGCGAAGGCTACGCTGAAGGCTTAATGGGTGCAAATGTGAGCGGAAATAGCTATTTGATTTTTACATAACTCGAGCTCCGCAAAAGGCATAATAGGGTCAATGTCGACATATTGATACATATGCCTCAGTGAATTGTATATTTAAACATGAAATGTTAATAAGTAAGTAAGTCTTTTTATATTCTGATTTCATATATACATACATATCGTCAGGTCCCTAACGCGGTAGGCAGAAAGCAGCGACTGCCAAATATCTCTGTCCTTACAAAATTATTATTTTATGAAGACATAGAATTTTAATTTTATTAATTTTGTAGTTTCTCTGATTTCATAATGGACGAATTTAAAAAGACAATTACAATAAATCAGCAACAAAGACAAAACGATATTTATTCAAATTAACGGATTTCTTGGAAAACGAAACAACTTGGAACTAATGAAACAATAATATATACATTAAAATACAATACAAATATTATTTAGGGTACATTACAAATAAATTGGTATCAAAAAGTACCTATACGTTAACTTAACACTAAAAAAGCAATCTACGATAGGGCGCTATACAATTTAACGTCTCAAAATGGGTATTAATTATCCCATTTAAATATCAGCAGCAAATTTTTAACAATTTTTTATCAAATATTAAACACAAAGATTTTAAATTTTTTTTTTATTCTGGAACGCATATGTCAGAAGGTTATACATACTACATAGAATATTATAATGACTAATATATACTCAAATTGGGATAATAAATTAACAGAACAGTAAATTGTAATCATAAAACATTTTCTTACAATTGTGTAGTTACAAAATGAAATACAATTTTTTGTCAAATTTATATTTTACATATAAAAGACTCGTTAGTCAACAAGCGGCGCAAGGCCTGTCTGTCATCAAAAGGCGTTGGAGGCTGTATCGCTTTGTGCGAGCGCAAACGTTAGCGAAAATAGATGGAACCTTTTACAGGTGAAAATTATTTTGTTAATGGCCTCGCGATAAATTCACTGTTAATTTATTTTTCTTCACCGAACCGAGATGTCACGAAAGCTTAACTTGACTTGCTAACATTTGTACATGGGTAGATATTTTTTTGTATTCATCGGTTTGTCAATGTATTCTTCGAAGGTTGTTATGGAAAATGACAATTTCAATAGTTCGCTAAATTGCAATTACTTAACACTGATAGAAATCAATTTGTTTTTCACTTCGATATTTTTTTTGCCCGAGTTCACAAATCAGTCCAAAATCAACTAAGCCGTGATAAAATCTGTACTAAATGTCTCGCAAAAAACCGGAGTATTGGCAAAACTAAGCATATATTCATTTAAAAATGTACCCGTATTATCATACATGCTTACATATCGTCACGCCAGGTCCCTAAAGGGGTAGGCAGAAAGCAGCGAGTGCGAAATATCTCTGTCCTTACAAACCTGTCGTGCTTCATCTACATTCATCATTCTCTTCATTTTTTACCCATATTATCACACAATGAAATTACTTTTTCCCCAAAGAGAACCCTGAATCCGCGTTGAAAATAAAACCGCTTATTTTCAAGGTAAAACGGCACCCACGTATCAAAGAAAGTAAGTCGGAAAGCGTTAAACAGTTGCATTTTGCATTCTCAAGTGCTGCAGCCTCGTGGGCGTGAAATAGATTTCTTTCTACGCTATCCCCGTTCTGGTCGGGAAAAAATTTATCACAGAAGCTCCCTTCGTTTGTGCAGTGCTTGTTGATACTTTATTCATAACTTCAAAATGTCCTTGACCGAATTTCGCATTTTCAAACGATACCTCGTTTGTCAGATCCTGTTAAAGCCTGTAATTATAGGGCTGAAGGCATTAAATTGGCTCGCCTCAAGGCTGATAGAATTTGTGTTGCTATTGAATTGGACTATAAGAAAACAAACGCAATACGACAATCAGAATTTCGAACCTTGATTTTTACAATTGCCATAACTTTTGCTGGTAGAAGAAATCTGTTCAGTTCACATTCCTGATCCAGATTATTCTTTCTGAAAATTGGATACAAACGTTCATGACCTAAAGGTCACCCAGGTTAGGTTAGGTAGTCTAATAGGTGACCTGTCCGTGTTACTTTATTCACGAAAAAGGCTTTATATGACAAAGTGTTAAGAACTCTATAACCTTACTACGGGTATGTTTATCCCGTTAGTCTGAAAAAGGTTCTATTCAACCATTATGAGAGTGTAAAAACTGTTTCTTTCTGACCCTTCTTATATGTAGTTAGTGAATAATTTACCAGGTACTTTATTTTTCGGCGAAACCTCTTTGCTTTGTGAAAATTCAATGCCACGCGAATGTGTTTTTACTTACCCATTGTTCAATATTACCTGGAAAGGTCTAGATGATCGTTAAAAATGTATAAAAGCGGTCCAAAGTCTAATTAAATCAAAATTAGTAGCAGCTATGATCGTTACCGGGGTGAGTAGCAAATTATTTTTCAAATTTTTGTTTTATTTAGTTTTTGTTTTCATCTTATACATATGTGGGTGTTAACAGCTTAAATAAATATTTCTTTCTTTCAAATTAATAAAGGTTGACTTTACGGTACATTTCCATTGAATACCTCTCCTCCTATAATTCTGTCGCCACTTAAATACTCTTTCCTCTTTCCATTGCTCTCAACACCGTATCCTCGAGAAGATTAGAGCAAAACATTACGTTGTATGCTACTGCAGATTGTAAAACAATTAATGAAAAAATATTGAGCGGTTCCTTGTATACAGTCGTGTTAATAACGCTTGTGACTATGGTACATTTAGAGAACTTCTGTTTTATTCTATGTATTAAGAGCACTGAGGGTCAGGATACTGACCTATAAAACCTTGGAGAACCGTTATCTCCCGCTAACCCAGATTTAGGGAACAATATTAATAATATTTCCGATCGTATAGAGGCTGATGCGTGTTGTTTGCATTGGTACTTTGCCAAATCGGGATAATGTTAATATATCCACGAAATACATAAAATGTAGGAATATAGCGGAAAATATAACGAAAACCAGATGCTTGTGGTCTTAGTATGAAAATGAAATGCTGCTACAGCTGCCTCTGTCCCTCTCACCTCAGTTTAATTTTATATTTCAATTCATTGTAATTGAATATTACGCGTTTTATCAATCTTTTTTGCAATAAGGAACAATGGATGGAATTTCAGATCAGGAGTATGCTAATTCTTAGTTTTATCCGTTCAACTATGGGCATATGGGCATATGGCTAGTTTTTTCGGGTAGTTCGGCCCGGCGATAGCAGTACGTTTTGCTACACAGTTCTTGTTTTAAATAATATTTTACGAGTAAAAAGTGTTTAAAAGTGCAAAACTATATCTAATTGAGGACAGTATAGTTGTGTGTGGTTGCAGTTGTGATATTTATCTCGTACTTTTGTGTATTTACATTATTATTGCGAAAATATATCGTCAGCTGTGGAGTTTGACAATCAGCTGTTGAGGGACGACGTATTTAATGTTGTGGTGATAAATCGTCGCGTCTAAAAGTAAACGAATATATAGTGATATATATATTGCGGCTAAGTGTGTATTTATCAATAAAATCAACATTTAACATCGTAATTATAATAACTTATTTGTCATTGTCGGACCCAGCGCCATCTAGTGGTCACTTAAGTAACTAACGAATATGGCTAATAAGTGCAGCGTTTGCGGCAAATTCACATCGGCAGATGGCGCTAAGTGTGGTTCTTGTGGATCAATATACCATCGCCTATGCGTCAACCCTAACTCAGACGGTCGTCTTCCTGCTAAGTGGCAGTGTAAAGGATGCAAACAAAAGCGCACTAAAAACACACCGCCAGAATCCTCAAGTGCAGGTACAACCGATGTTGATAATGATGACATGTTATTAAATAGCTCCGGCAATAGTGACGAGATTAATATTGCGGCGGAAATTAAATTGATGCGTACGCAATTGACTGCAATTATGCAAGATACCTCTAGCTGTAGACAGGAAATGATCACATTTAAACAGGAGATGATTAAATTAAATTCAACTGTTACTGAATTTAATAAGCGCCTGAACACGGTAGAGGAAAAACTTAATAATTTCAGCAATAGGTTAAGTGCAGCGGAATCTAAAATACAAGCGGGAATAGGCGGGGTCGGCTTAACAGCTGAAATAGAACGGCATCTCAACGACCGCGACCAAGAGTCATTTTCAACGGACATTGAAATAACAGGTGTTGAGGAACAAGCGGGCGAAAGTCCTGTACACCTGTTAACCCTTATTGCCCAAAAGATCGGTGTCGGTTTGGAGGAGCGTGATATTATCAGCGCGGAGCGAAGGGGGAAGCGTCAGAGTGCCATTGATGGGACCTCCACTCGCCCACGTACCATCGTCGCGCGGCTAGCGCGGCGCCCGCTTCGCGATCAACTGATCCGCGCCGCCCGCACCCGTCGCGGGACGGACACAGAGGGGATCGTCTCGACTGCTCAGCCGCAGCGCATCTACGTCAACGAGAGACTCACCTGGCTCAATAGAAAAGTTTTTTATAAGACACGAGAGGAGGGACGGAACAAAGGGTGGAAATATGTGTGGACGCGAGACGGCCGTATATATGCACGGCGTGACGCAGACTCACCGGCGTTACGTATTCGATGCGAAAACGACATTGGGAAATTTCTTGGTAATATTAATTAATGCCACTACTGTGTCCCTTGCGATGCTACAAATTTTTCACAGTTATTACGTCATTGCGTACCCTATGTTAATGATTAATTTTCCTTATTACTATTATTTTATCTCTTTGTATTCGTTTAATCTCGTGATGTTAAATATTTTTATGTTATTGTCTTATGTGAAAGCTAATCTATCTTTATATTTGTACAATAATTATAGTGAACGATGTATAGCGGACATTACATGTATAAACTACATATTTTTTATTAGGGTGACTAAACAATTGAGTGATTTTCAATACGCTTCTCATAGAATTTATAAGTTTTTAAAAACCGTTTCGCTTTTTAAATGTAACATTTTCAATGGCTTAATTTATCATATTTGCATATTATATACTCAAATCGCGCGTTACTTAATGACATATACGTATATGATCCATATTAATTTGCAGTTAATTTATTGTATCACATTTTATTGGCGTTATTTTATAGATCAGTTTGATGGGTAAACCACGAGTTTTAAAATTTGGTTTCCTAAATCCGGGGTCATTGGGAGCCAGGCATGACGAGTTCATAGCAGCAATGCTAGACCATGCCGTCGACTTAATGGCGATCAATGAAACGTGGTTAAGGCGTGGAGAAGAAGGGCGCGCTCCCGTCGTCCCCGGCTATAGATTGATACACACGCCACGTCCAACCGATGTGCGTGCTCGTGGTGGAGGTGTGGGTTTTTATATCAAAAAACCCCTGAGGGTAAGAGTTCTCCCCAATCCGGTCTCTCCACTTGTTGAACAGATGTGGTTGACTCTAAAGGTTAACAGTAAATCTATACTATTTGGAACGGCCTATCGTCCTCCATGGCTGGGTCTCCAAATTTTTCTAGACGCACTGACCGACTCACTCTCATCTTTCCCATGGCACAATTATACCATACTAATGGGCGATTTTAACGTTGATTTGCTAAACATGCATAACACCAACACTTCAGTAATTCTGGACTTTCTAGATTTAAAAAAATTAAAACAGCACATCACTGTACCTACTCACTTTACTGATCACTCTGAAACACTTTTAGATCTTATTTGCACTGACGCTCCTGTTACACACATCGATGTGGATTATATTGCAGATTTAAGTCATCATGCTTTCTTATCCTGTAGGCTCAATACGCTTAAACAATGTATAGCTCCACGATCAATAACATATCGACCTCTTAAAGATATTGATTTGAAACTGTTTCGTGACGATTTACTGTCTGTCGAGTGGAGAAACATACAGAGCTTGTCAAATGTTAACGATATGGTTGCACAGTTCACATCAACATTGTTGTATATTATCGACATGCATGCGCCTATAAAAACTGTAACAGTTACAGACCGACAACATCCTTGGCTGACATACAACATCAGGTTAATGTTAAAAGCGCGCAATGCAGCCCAAATGCGAGCACGAAAAACGGGTAGTGAAGCGCACAAAGATTATTACAGAGAGCTTAAACGGATTGTAGTTGCAGGATTAAACGCTGAAAAAAAAGGGTATTTTAACCATTGCATTAATTCTAATATTAATAAGCCACATCGTCTCTGGAAAAACCTGCAGCAGCATATTCCTTTTAAGTCCAACAATGATGCGTCTCTACCTCCTAACATTAATGATGCTGACGAAATTAATAATCATTTTTTGAACGTACCTGGTGCCAAAAATATACCGATTTCGTACCTTACCTACTATGAGTTCTGTAGAAAGAGCACAGCCTCGTTCAGTTTTTATGAGGTCACAGAAACAGCCATATCTAAGGCTATACGGTCGCTACACTCAAACGCTATAGGATCTGACGGACTATCTCTTGATATGTTGCTATTGACGCTCCCACACTCTGTTGGTACGATAACAAGTATTGTTAACCTCTCTTTTTGTACCAACACGTTTCCAGACACTTGGCAGCACGCCTTAGTGAAGCCTTTGCCTAAGCACGATAATCCAACTGAATTGAAGGACCTTAGACCGATAAGCATTCTTCCTAACTTGTCAAAAGTCTTAGAAAGAATCGCTTCTGATCAACTAAAACAATTTTTAGAGGCTAACGATATATTGCCTGCCGCGCAGTCTGGGTTCAGACAAAAGAGAAGTACTACTACCGCTCTATTGAGCGTAGTAGATGACCTCCTAACAGCGCAGGCAACGGGAGAGGGAACCATCTTAGTTCTACTGGATTACACCCGTGCTTTCGACTCCGTTAACATTCCCTTACTTCTCTCCAAGTTGTCCTATTACGGGTTAAGTAGCGAAGCTGTTAATTGGTTTCACAGCTACTTCCAGTATCGTTCTCAGTGCGTAGTTACAGAGGATGAAAATGGTAGTAAAAACTGCTCGTCTACCAAACAAATAAAAAGGGGAATAGCACAGGGCTCGATATTGGGCCCCTTATTATTTATTTTGTATAGTGCCGATGTAGTTCAACATATTCAGGAGTGTAAATATCATATATACGCGGACGATTTGCAAATTTACATATCATTTAAACCTTCAGAGCTATCTTCGGCTGTGCACAATCTTAACGCTGACCTACAAAGAATATACAATTGGTCCGACAAAAATAGTCTTGTTCTTAATCCGCAAAAAACAAAATACTTAATTATCGGAACAAACAAAACAGTGAAAAAGATTGTCGCACAAGATCCTGTCATATTAATTAATGGCAGTCCTATTCAAAGAGTATCCGAAGCACGCAATCTCGGTATTCTTATGGACGAATCTTTAAGGTTTGAAAAACACGTCCACAATATTGTGCGGAACTGTTTTTACAGATTAAAAGTCTTATACAGGATCAGGGAGTATATAGGGCGTGATTTAAGGATTAAACTGTGCGACACATTGGTGTTATCAAAATTTAATTACGCTGATTGCGTTATAGGGCCAAGACTTCTAGTACGTACGCAAAATCTTATCCAGCGCGTACAGAATGCTTGCGCAAGATTCTGTTTCGACATTCCACCACGTACACATGTAACGCCGTACATCAATGGAGCAAATATTCTAAAAATGAAATACCGTAGGCAACTACACTTTGCATCGTTGCTCTTTGGGATCATAAAAAATAAATGCCCACCATATTTATATAATAAACTGGTATGGTCGAACAGAATTAATAATAAACAATGCGCTAGAGCAAATGCGTCCCGGCTGAGGTACCCAATAGGGTGCAATGCCGCATTCCGGGGTAGCTACAAATATAATGCAACTAAGTGTTGGAATGATCTGCCACCACCACTCCATAATGTGAGAACAGTAAATAATTTCAAAATAAAATATAAACAGCACTTACTACTCTGCCAGAAAATATGTTAGGCTCTGTCCTGTAACCCTCACTCAGAAACACACACGGACATACACGCATTCAGATACTGCACGCACGCACGCACACACATATCACACACATCACACACACGCATATACACGTACACACACACACGAACACAAACACGCATGCTCGCACACACACACACAAACACGCATGCTCGCACATACACACACACACATACACACGCACATACACACACGTACACACGCACATACACACACATACACACACACACACACACCTACGCGCACACACGCGCGCGCGCATACATACCCGCCATCATGTAGGCCCATACAAACACAAACACGGACATAATATGTATATGGGTACGTACATAAAAATGAAGA
>DWGJ01003589.1:0-13071 GCA_018246895.1 Aspitha aspitha aspitha | reverse complement strand
TCAGAAAATATTATATACTTTATAACATCTCTAAGGTGTGCAGGTTTCCTCGCGATGTTTTCCTTCACCGTTATAGCGAGTCATATTTGAATTTCAATTATAAAACGCACGTAACAAATCAGAGGCGCGTGCCAGGATCGAACCCAGTGGAACTCCCGAGTGGAACGCTGAATTTCAAACCACTAGGCTATCACAGCAGAAAACATAGTAGGCGGTAAATAAAAAAAATTTCGTATATATGTAATCTTCTACGCAATTAACCCGCGCCGTGGCTCCTTCCGCGTCGAGAACACACTCGACACACAAACCCCAACACCAATTAATCGGCCGCCGCCACCACTTCGCCGTGCGCGCGGCCGATCCTATCGTCATCCGTCGACCTAGACGAACCGATCCGGTGTCGGACCGGGCGACCGGAAATTTAATGTCGGCCCGTAGACATCGGACACCCGACAGCGGTGTCGTGTTATCATAACACGGATGAGTTTCGACGACACGAGAACGGTAATGCATCGCGTGAAATGAAATTTCGTTTTTAAGCCACTGCGTAGGTAATAGTGTTTGTCGTCGCTAATCTAAAACGGTCAAATACTGATCTCGTAGTCGAGTGGTTAGAGACCCTGACTGCAAAACCGGAGGTCGTGGGTTCGATTCCCGCCCAGGAAAAATATTTGTATGATGAGCACATTTGTTTGTTCTGTGTCTGGGCGTAATGAAAATATGTATACATAAACTATATTGTATGTATATATGTATGTTTATCCGCTGTCCTGTCACCATAACACATGTATTAAATTGCCTAATTTGGGATCAGACAGCCGTGTGCGGAATTTCCCCCTCGTTATTATTTTTATTATTTTCACATCAACCACTGTATTTACAGTACAAACGATGAAAGTGCGAGTGAGAGAGAGAAGGTAATCAAAATATACCATCTACGTGCGACGTGAAAACCACAATCCGCCGCTAGTGTGTCTAACAAAAGATGGCGGGAAATAAACGAGTGTGTACGACATGTGCGGCCAGCGATGCTCAACCTGAGATGTCATGTTCTGTCTCTACATGTGTCCCGTTCAATTGTCTTGTCGTCATCATTCCTCTCTATGTATAGCTGAAGGAATCATTGTAAATTTAATAAACTATAATACTTTTCTCGTAGTAAACGTTTTTCCTTTTATATCGTCCCGTAGAAAAATATTTAATGTGATCTGTATAATTATCGCAAATACACTGAGACATTCGAAGATTCGTAATATTCGGCGTATTGTGTATAATGAAGGAATCTATATATAAAGACAATTTATTTTAGAAACTTTGAGTGCCACTGGCTACAGAGGATGACCGTCTAAACAGGACATAGTGTGAGGCTCGCGGCGTTGCGCGTTGACTGGGCGCCTGATGAACAACACTTCACACAAGCAGCGTTCTATTCATCCCGGCATATTAAACTCGTAACTGTATGTATAACGCAGGCACGCGACGACACGTGCTTTGCTACCAATGTTATAGCTACTGCGCTAGTATGAAACTCGTCCCCATTATTGCAATGCATGCAGCGGTGTATTTGCACTCAAACCCCCCGACTACAAAACAATAGGCTATTAATGCTCTTTTTATATATTCATTCTTTTAAATAAACTTAATTAATCACAAAGGTCGACCTTAATGCATGAAGTTCATGCTAATCTCCACCACTTCACTTTGGGTCGAAAAGGGTTGACACAATTGAAAGAGTTTTATTTTTTTTGCATTGCAGCATTAAGGGTGCGTTTCCACCAGGGATGTGCGAGGAATGTGTTTGTTAAGAATCAACAGGAGAGAAACCTCGCTCCGCTGATCGAGCGTACTAAGCGAGGCTGGGTAAATGAACGGATCCTATTGGTCCTTAACAAACGCATTCCTCGTTACGCATCATCGCACATCCCAGGTGGAAACGCATCCTTAAGCTCAAAAGTCCAGGAATTAATTGAAAATTATAAAAGGATGAGAAGCTCGTTCCTAGAAGAACAATGCAATGTCCTTAATGAACCATACATTCTATGATTTAGTCGTACCACATACCTACATATAAATGACATCGCCTGTTAGCGCCGATGTCAAACGGGGATTATATTGTCAGCTACGCGGCTGAGCTGTTACTGACCCTTTAACATAATTGGATACGCCAATCTTAGCACGCCCGGGTAACGATATTGAGATATTGATAATTAACTAGAATATGTTCTGGTCATTTACATGATGCAATCGGAAATTGTAGTAGAGGATAGTTTTAGATGATATTTTTATTTTATACGCATGCAGAATAGCTGCGTCAACTGTTATGTCCGGCCGTTCACCGTGGGTCCATCCCGAAATTATCACAGACCCAAAGCATTTTCTTTAAAGATTTGAAGATAACAACTTATAAGACAAAAATGTATTCGCAATTAATAGTTTAAAAAGAATTTAATCGAAATGATGCGGGTATATTTGTAGTTTGATTCATTGAAATGTTTATTGATGTGTTAGAAAATACGTAGGCATGGATCGTACTTCTGACTTCATTGGACATTGTTTTATTAAATCAATCTTTGTAACGATATAATTGAATGTTGACTTGTTCTATTGCTTGCCACAGAAGGTGATGTCGGTAAGGAAGTATTTTTTTATATTGCTATATCATTGTAAAACATAGATTTTATTATTATTGTATCCTATTCCGCCTCTAGTATTCGGGTTATTTGATTTGCTTTTTAGCTGTTATGAGTCATTTTCTCGTTAAACATTATATTATACTCAAACCCGCTTGTCTTAGTAATAAGCGCCTTTGAAAATATATCCCGATGCATCCACCTAATCTTCCTTATTTATTCTGAAAACCCTTGACTAGATATATCTCGATGGACTGAAAAAGCGTAATTCACGCGTATTTTCTGGTATCAATGTGCTGTTTCAATGGGCTCTTACGCATCACAACTAGTGTTCAGTCTATGAAGATATATGAATTGTTTTATGAATCTTGTGGCTATAATACGTTTTGGAAGCTTCAATCATAGTCAATTGTAATTCTCTGCAATCAATAGTATTCGAGAAATTTCTAGTGAGTTTCTTTTATATTGCTCTCTGCAAATTATTGTTTTTTGAATGTATCAAGGTTTTAAATAGTCTAGGGAAAGTAAGCTAATATTGTAACTAAAGGCTGCGGCGGCCTCCGGTGAATTTCAATATTTGTATTTCACAGATAAGCGTCGGACTGTGTGCAGTTGGCAAAATTGAAATATCGGTTTGCATTTCCTGGATCTCAATAATCTCAAAACAACTTTACATCTATATGATCCACTGTAAATACGAAAGTTGTTTGAAGTTCGTAATAGAGTTTATAAATCGCTCTTAATTTATTACAACAAAGATACCTCATCAGGGTTTCGAGCCTAAAAAATCAATGTGAAAACTTTTAAATCCATGTAATTGTATTTACCTTCAAGCGGGACATAATATTATTGACATCAAGCGATAAAAATACTTTTTTTATATCTATTTTTAATGTTAAGAGCATCTAAATTTTAAATTGGCGAAAATTTTACACCCGATTACATTGTTAGGATAGCGCGACCGCCAGATTTCCCCCGGGATCTCGTGAGGTACGTTGCGGTTTGTCTCCTGCGGGGAGGTATAGGTACTCGTAAGGGTGCGTTTCCAACAGGGATGAGAGAGCATGCGTAGCGAAGAATGTGTTTGTTAAGAACCAATAGGAGAGTAACCTCGCTCCGCTACGCAAGCGTACCAAGCGAGGCTAGGTAAATGAAGGGATCCTATTGGTTCTTAACAAACTCATTCCTCGTTACGAATCCTCGCTCATCCTCGGTGGAAACGCACCCTAATGTAGACATACAAATGAGGGTTCCCCTGCCATTCGCACTGAACAACCCGAGGGATATGTTGGTAATGAAATCAACATGGCTTTTTCAAACAAAATGAACCGTCAAACATCACATAGGGAATAGTGAGTTTTTTTCTTCAATTTATTGGTCCACTGCTCGACCGGGTCTCCTCTCTTAGTTAGAGGGATTTTAGGCCGTAGTAATGAATGTTCATATGCTGGTATTCGTTTGAAAAATCCAATTTTTTCTTATTAGAATAAATGAAGTTATTTATCTCGCAGCGCCGCGCCGCCGGCTATTGCAATTAACCTCTACGTCCTCCCTCGCAATTGGATTACAAGAATTTAATAAGAAAATTTTATTGCAGACTATAAAATTATTAGATTATTAGATTACTTTTCTATAGCTACATCTTATACTGGAGTTATCTTTATAAATTTAGAACATAACAATTAAACGTTACAAACTATCTCTCCATATTTTATTTACGCTAATTTAACGATAATGCTATAGTGGATCTAGTATTTTAATTTCTAATATTCTATATGATATTTCGCTATAAATTAACGAGTAGTGCTAATATTCTTTATTGCTAGCTATGGCTCGAATGTTTTTAGAAAAGGTATCTTTTACATAGCTAATATTATAGTTACCGTCTATTATGCATGTCTTGGTTTGTACTGAGCATAAGAAACATTTTACGTACTCTTGCGTCTTTACTCAATGCTTCTACGATTGTCAAATGAACTAGAAATCGATCCAATTATTACATTATACATACCTACTTGAATCATATTTATTGTTGTACTATTCATGTTACTCAGAGCCTAGTACTATCCGCTCGCGATTACGACGAGTACAGTGTGCGTTGTAGGTATTCACTTTTCTTCATCACCTTCAATAATTCGTTGCAGGTGAAGAAGATGGCGGACCGAGTGTCGAAGTGTCGCGACGAGGTGTCGAAGACTCGCGAGCGGTATCAGGCCGCTCTCGCCGAGATCACCGCGTACAACCCGCGCTACATCGAGGACATGAGCGGCGTGTTCGACCGCTGCCAGCAGATGGAGGCGCAGCGGCTCACCTTCTTCAAGGAGGTGCTGTTCAGCTTCCACAAGTGCCTCAACATCAGCCAGGAGCCCACGTGAGTGAACACCCGCCGGCACCACACCAATTTATCTATTTCATTTTAATTTATTCATTTATTCGTTCATATCAAAACGGATTTCTCCAATTACTCTAATGAACGCTAAGAAAGAATTTACATTACAAAATATTTACAAAATATTAATACAGGAACATAAATAATAGAAAAAGGAAATTTATATAAAATTAAATAAGCAGGTATAAAAAATAAAAAAAATAAAAATAAGAATAAGATAAAAATATTCGTACATCACGCATTCGTTCCACAATAATGCAGGCGCTCCGATAAAATCGTCTTCCATTCATCCGCAAACAAGTCCACATGAGGCGCGGCGTCCAATATACGACTTACTGTATCTAAATACATCGAGCATATCCAAGCGTTGTGCGTTACGATTTTTAAATGGCGATGACTATGCTTATTCTTAATAGATAGGATTGTCGCAATAGGTTCCTTGCCGTGAGCTGGTCGCGGTGTTATTTTCAGAACGTATGTACTCATTTTTCTAGCATGAAGTTAATCCTACTTAGGATTCAATTGAATGAATCTTTGTGAGGAAATTATATTTAGCATTAATGTTCATGAGACTTATTAATATTAACTATTTCTTTCGAACGACATTTCCAGGTTACCGCAAATATACGAAGAGTTCCACCATACGATAAACAACGCCGACCACCAGAAGGACCTCAAGTGGTGGGCGAACAACCACGGCGTCAACATGGCCATGGCGTGGCCGCAGTTCGAGGTAACGGTGCCCGCCACGCCCCAGACCCGCGCCCCAACCCCGCGCCCTAGACCCATGCCCCAACCTCGCGCCCGAAACCCACGCCCCAGACCCGCGTCCCTACCCCGCCTCAGACACACGCCCCAGATCCGCGCCCCGGACCCACGCCCCAGAACCCGCCCCGCCAGCCGCGACCGCTCGCCGCGCTATGCGTTTACTAGTGCCCGGCCGATGGAGAAGTTCACTATATCCACTTAACATTTATATAGTTAACAGTGAATTGACATGATGTAGACGAACATCTATCTATCCGAGGTTCAAACCCGGATGCACTGTCACACCCACCTCGGCTGCTGAGTATTACGTGCCGTGTTGAAAAGTAGACAAAGTAAATGATAATGATTATATAGGTGACTGCGTTATATACAAATCTGTGGAGCTTAGCCAATAGGATCCCTCCATTTACCTAGCCTCGCTTAGTACGCTCGCGTAGCGGAGCGAGGTTTCTCTCCTACTGGTTCTTAACAAACACATTCCTCGCTGCGCATCCTCGCGCATCCCCGGTGGAAACACATCCTAACGCCACCTCTTCGCTATGTGGAACCCACTTAGTAGAACAATAAAAAGGGTCACAAATAAATAAATATAAGTGAACTTCTCCACGACGGCTCAATGTTGCATCCTATTAATGTTGAACCGCTTCATAACATAGAACAAGTGTACGCAGACTAGCGCGGAATGTGATGCACTCACTCTTAGAGTCAACTACAGAGCATGTCCAAACAGCGCCATTAGATATAATAATATATAGCTGTCCTTTTCTCTCTTTTAGTATTGTCATTATTAATAGTACTGTCATTGTCCAAGTTGGTTTAGTTGGTGTTTTTTTTTTGCAAATTTTAAAGTGACCAAGACTCCCTTTGTTTGCCGAGTTGATAATTAAATCGAGTATCATTAAGGCCAAAGCCATACGAAGCAATAGTCCTCGTATAAGTTTAATATTTTTTTATTAATTTTTCTTTTTTCCAACAGATAAAAAAGTATCGTTGTTTATTTCTCATACGGATAAATTAAGAGAGGTAAAACTCGAAATTTTTGTTTAAACGTGTAGGTAAATACAAACCGATGAATGCAAATATGTAATCGACCATAATTTTTTTTTAATCGACCCTAATTTTTTTTTAATCGATCCTAATTTTTTTTTAAATCGACCCTATTTGTTTTATAATCGATCCTAATCTTTTTAATCAACCCTATTTTTTTTTTATCGACCCTAATCTTTTATATCGGACAATATTTAACTTTTAATATCGTAACACGTGTCGCCTTGTGTTTGGCGACCTTCGGATCGCCTGTACCAATATTGGGACACGACTGTTTTACACTGATACCGTTATTGTGTAATCTGTATATACAGGCGATGTTTAAATTTTAATACCCCATTAAAAACAGCCCTATATCAAACATCCGTTTCCGAATGGAACGCAAAAGCGTATCGATGACAAGAATGCTAATAATATTTGTACCAGCTGAAATTTTATGTAACAGATTAGATTATATTGAACTGTAAAATAGAAAAAAGTTACGAAAAAAGCTTCGAATTCCTTCCCTCCACAGATTAGGACGTGGTTTGAACCGTTTTCAAACGTTCTGTAGTTTTCCTAACGGTTCCACCCTGTATATGCTTGCAGGAAGCGTGTTCGCGCTCACCTTTAATGCGTTACTAATCTATTACTTTACTTAAGCTAGTTCATATTAAATAAAAATTTCAATTATTGTTTGATATTACTATTTTTAATATTCAGTCTTTGTTGCTTAGTTTACAATGAGTCAACTTCATGCCTAATGTTATTCTGTATTCTACCAGTCCGCATCTCATATAGAACAAGTCAAAATACAAAAATTTGTTGATTTAACTTTTCCAAAATCATTTATTTTTATATTGGATTTTTAAACCTGTTTGTGTAATGGATTTGAAGTCCTTCTCCTACGTATGAAAAACGTCAATGTAGTCCCTTGCAAGCACCTATTTGAAAATCTTTGCGAATAAAAACGGTTTTGTGAACCTCTTTAGTCGTTTTAGCGCGTGCGTGACGGGCTCTAATGCGTTCGGAGAGTGCGAACGACATTAGGGAAATCCCCGGAGCCGTTCGCGAAGACGGTGGCGCCGCCCTGAGGGTATTGTCGCAAGGTCGTGGTACCAGTCAATAAATCAATACTGCCAACTAATTACCAATGCGACTATTGTTCTGAATTTAAATCGCCGTTCTGATTTTAAACTGTCGTTCTGATTTTAAATTTTCGTTTTGAATGTAAATTGTCATTCTGCATTTAAATCGTCGTTCTGCATTTAAATCGTCGTTCTGCATTTAAATCGTCGTTCTGCATTTAAATCGTCGTTCTGCATTTATATCGTCGTTCTGCATTTAAATCGTCGTTCTGCATTTAAATCGTCGTTCTGCATTTAAATCGTCGTTCTGCATTTAAATCGCCGTTCTGCATTTAAATCGTCGTTCTCCATTTAAATTGTCGTTTTGCATTTAAATTATCGTTCTGATTTTAAATTGTCGTTCGGAATTTAAATTGTCCTTCTGCACGCTGCACACAATCGGCACGAATATACCGGACGCTTGCAATGAAATCGAATACTTACGATGTGTCATCGTGTCATCTCACCGATACGTTAGGAGCCGTCGCAAGACGACCTCGAGCCGGTCTACCGCAGATACCTGCCGGCGGCGGCCGCGGCGCTAGTGGCGCGCGCCCTGGCCGCCGCCCGCCGGCCGCGCGCCCTGCCCACCGGCTGGCCCACCGTGGCCAGCGTTGGTGCATTGTGGTCGCGCGCCCGCCGCCGCCTGCCGTGCTGCGCGCCCGCCGCCGGCCGGGTGGCGCCGTCCGATGCCAGTAGCGTTTGTTACGGCGCCCGTTTCTATACCAACCCGCTCATGGTACGACGTCACGGTGTATCAGGCGATTTTCGGGTTCGACCGTAGCACCATCGCTCGCCATCATATATATAGATATATAGTATCGCACGGTTGGATCGGTGTCGGATGTCTTAGAACGGCGGAAAGAGAACATTTGAGCGCATTATTACAGCAACAGAGGGCACCACGAGCGCGGCGACGCACGCACGCACGTGCCACGTACGCACTCAACGTACGTATCGGACGATGCAATTGGATAATGTACAAAAATCATCGGGAAATTTTTTGTTACGTCGATGTGCACTCATGTGATTTGGAAACGACAGTAAATTTGACCGGCCTCGTGGTCGAGCGGTTAGAGACCCTGACAGCAAAAACGGAGCTCGTGGCTCCGATTCCCACCCGGGACAGACATTTGTGTGTGCAGCACATTTGTTTGTTTTTTGTATGGGCGTAATAAAAATATCTATATAAGTACTATATCGTATGTATATATGTATGTTTATCAGCTGCCCGATCACCATAACACGGGCATTAAATTGCCTAATTTGGGATCAGACAGCCGTGTGTGAAATTGTCCTCAGTTATTTATTTATTAATGTAACAAATTGCACGTATCGCGACACACGGTCGATTCTGTCAATCGCCCGGCACGTAAGCAGGGTGATGCAATCGCAGCGGGAATGAATGCAATTCTACCGAAATATTACAAGAAGTAAGTGCACCGGTACGATGGGTATACACCGTGACGCCCGACCCCCGCGTCACTTTAGAACCAGACCTTTCAAACGAAATCTCAACCTCATAATAGAGTTATACGCAAAAGCAGACCTCACTATGAATATAGTCGTATGTACAGCGCACGATTCAGCGACGGTTGTAACATTGGCGATCGGTGTCGTGCCATCTCCCTCGTCGATGTGCGGTGCGAGTGAGATAGCACGCTGTCACCCGTCATTTTTACATCCGTTGTGTCGTCGCGCGTTCACCGCGAACACGCACTGCACCTTAGCGGCACGGTATTATATAAATTCATACGCGAATATGTTTATTTATCGTGCAAAAGTGATGAATATGGCACCTAGACATTTCTCATGAACCGTTATCGATTACGATTACAGTATAGCGCTATCTCTGTCGCGTCTCATATGACAGAGCAGTTTGAACACTGGCCGCTGCGTGAGATAATGGATCTACCGTTGTCCCATCGATTTGCCTGTTTCTGCCGTTAAGCAGCAGCTCTAGAGATAGACGAGACGCGATAGCTCTGGCACACGACAAGCAAACATGTACAGTGCAAGCTGTAGGGCAAGTAGCGACTAGACTAAATCGACTTTTCCTATTCGCACGTGACGTGGGTAGGGGGTTACAGTCGCAAGTGGTCGCCACTGACCACCAACATGCGCCAGCTATCTTTTATAGTAATGTGTCGATGAAAATATCGTTCACTGTATCACCGTCAAAGTTTCGTTCACGAAAGTATCGCTCGAATGTGTGTAACTACCGTCGCGTGTATTACTATACACTTGGGATAAAGGACAATTGCACTAAATTGAGCATTTGCCGAATTGATATCACAACTAAACCGCGACTAAGTCAATATTCAGATTGCAGGCGATTCTAAAATGATACTACAGGGCTTTTGAGCTTGAAAGGAGTCTCCAGTGTTCATTCACTGATGAAAACAACATTGTGAACGAAAATAAATATTTATTATTATTATTAATGTAATTTCGGTTGATATATCTAAGTAACATGTAATTTAATATGAAATCAACAGTAAATTTTCTATTAATAAATAATTATTATAACCAATAGATAGATAACATAAACATTGGACTTTGAACGATGCAAAGACACTTTTAAATACCAAAACAAACGATATTAGGCAAAGCTAAAGAAGCAATTCAAAGTACACCATGCATCTCCCACTATAGATAACGGCATGGCCCGCTTCCCTGTATCGATACACCGGCTTTAGATGTTACTGACTGTACAATGTTGGTTAATATTTTTGTTACTTTTGTCACATTAATTTTTGAGTTTGCCTCTCGCGCCCCGAGCGCCGCGTAGGGATGGCACGCTTGCGACCTTCTCAAAATCAATATTGTTACGATTTTATTGATTTATGACTGTTTCATTCTCGTACAGAATTGAATTCCATCGTATTTGAGCACTTAATACTCTTTAACGTGTATAAACGTGTTATAAATGTACGTTACGGCATCGGAATAGGGATGATCGATATTCGGATACAGAAATAGTATTACGATTAATAGTGTTTTCTATTTAATTTTTTAACATAAGTAACATGCTTCATGTTTGTAAAAAATGCGTATAGTCTTATTTCATTTTCTTTAAACCAAAACAAGTTTCCAAAACATCGATGATTCTCAATCGATATTAATCGTGTATCGATGCCAACATCGATGTGTACTCCAATATCGATCGTCCTCATCTCCGAGCGAGGAGGTCGCAAACGCGCATGCGCCCCGACGCGGCGACCCGCGCCCGTCGCGTGACGCCGCGTGACGTCACGTGACGTCACGTGACGCCGGCCGTGACGTGTCCGCGTGACGCAGGAGTACACGGAGGAGTTCCGTGACATCGCGAAGGGCAAATCCAAGGAGAGCCTGCCCACCGGCCCCATCACGCTGCTCAACCAGCGGCCAGTCAGCGAGGACGTACGTTAACGTTACCACCGCCAGCCAGCCAGCCGTGCGCGCCGCTTGCTCCACAGATTATATACATGTTGCGACCGCGACATGGACTTCGTAGATATAGATCAATATCAACAAGAGGTTACCAACGTATAACTATGAATCGCAAAATGCAGTCAGTCATACTTAGATTTTATTTAAGTGAGTCGTTTTCCGGCACCACCTTCAGTATTTTTGTGAAATTTGAATTAATGAAGAAAAAATGTACAAGTATGTATACATTCCTTTGTCACGTACAGCCTGCGGGCTGCTGTAGGCGACTCGTTATCATAATAATAAATAAATAAATAATTTGTTGTATTGTGCACTCGTGGGTTATCAAAGAATTCCTAAATATTCATACAGATCGCTCTTTGAAAAAAAATATTTTTCGATTTTTTGTTTCAATCAAAATCTGTCGAGCAAGATGCCGCACGTTGGATTCATTCATTTTTTTCCTGCGCGCACCCAGACGGTTGTTTTCTATTTTAATCCTTGTTTTTTCTGAATTTTGTTGCCATTATTATGAAAGTTATTTTATTTTACCAATATTTAGAACCCGTCTGGGTAGCTGTGCAGTTCTGAGCGGGGCTAAACACATTTTTTTACAGGACTCCATAATGTTAAAGCGAAATGCGGTCTTAAAATCGTACAATTAAAGATTAAAATCGTTTGCGTTGTTTGTTTCATGATCGTAACGAAGAAGTGTGGTTAGGCCCTTTACGGGATTTAAATGAGAATGCGATTCATGGAACTGTCGGCAACAAAAAATATAAAACTTTTGTTTAATTTAAATATTATTTCTATAGCGAATGTGGACGGTGTATGGAGTATTGCATGGAGCTCGCTCGAGCTCATATTTTGTATGTCGGGTGTATGGGGCATTCTCATTTCGATCTTTTATCTATCTTTAAGGTACGCTTCGATATTTTTAGTATTATTTGTATTTCAATTTTTTTTTGTCATATTTTTGTAGTTTTTTTTCTGTATGATTCGATGTTGCATGATGGATGTCGCTTCACCGATATTATGCATATTGGCACGTTTTATTATTAATGACATTAACCCCCGATATGATATTTTATATTTAAAATGTATTTTTATTATATTACGAGTTACACTATTATGACATCAAAAGTATACATTTAAAATGTAACCAAGTAAAATATTATTCGAGTATTTAATTTTAAGAATTCAATATTTCATCAATTTCATCAATTAAAGAAATCAAGGACATTCAATTATCTCTTACACTTCGAGTTCTCTCGAGGAATGTTTTTTGTTATCTTTATTCAAAATTCTTAAAAAATGTTGATAAAAAAAATTGATGAAACGGATGTTGATGAAATCACATTGAACAAAGTTCTCCAACCGCGCGCAATGGGATGATGTAGGCCAATGGCGTGTTGCAGGAGTTGCCGCCCATCACGGCCAATAACAAGGGCAAGGCGAACCACGAGCCGCCGCCCGCCGCCAACAACACCAACACTACCAACATCACCAACACCAACACCAACACCATCGACAAGAAGAACATCAGCGCGCCTATCGCCGTCACGTGAGTACCTAGTGGCCTTGTGGCCTCGTGGTCCAGTGGCTAGAGACCCTGACTGCTCGGAGCTCGTGCTTTCGATACCCACCCGAGACAAACATTTGTGTGTGCAGCGCGTTTGTTTGTTCTGTGTCTGGACGTAATATAAATATCTGTGTATAT
>DWGJ01003588.1:0-13071 GCA_018246895.1 Aspitha aspitha aspitha | reverse complement strand
AAATAAGGGACATGCCGCATATCGGGAATATATAACAATGTGTATTAGGTACTGTAATACCTAGTACGAATTTACTAAAATTGTCCAGTCGTAAGAGCTGCAATATAAAAAGAAGTGTTGAATTTCAAGAATCCGTGGAGATTAATTCCATAAAAGGCATGAATACGACGACATGTCCATCAATCAATTTCAATTTTACATTTTATTGGTTAACTGTACTTCTTGTTTTTTTTAACATCTTTTAAAATCTTATGTGATTAATTGCCCTATCTCCAATTGAAGTGGTGTTGAAGCATCTGCACGTTCCTACCTAATCTGAACTTTACATAGGAACTCTTAATAACCTCATTTTTTATCTTCAGAACACCAGCTCTTCAAAACGAATCCGTTCCAGTTTTTGGACAATTATACGTGTGATTACGATTTCATTGCTAAGCTTTGTTTTAAATGATTGATACTATAGCAATATTGTGGTCAAGTTCCTTCGCGACCGCATGTGTGCTAATTTATCGCCGATTTACGATCATAAGCCCCCAGTTATTTATTTTATTATAAGGACTAATTACGTGTTGCAGTTTCGTACAGAAGTATTGTTAAAAATATAATAGCGTATGCAACACAAAAATAGAGCTGCAATCATTATTTTATTGAAGTTCCCTTAGAGGTTATTGTGTGTCCGTTCTAACTTTATCTCGAGGGGAAGTTTATCTCATCCATTCTCATTATTTATACTTTGAACAGTTGGGCGCTCGGTGTCTTGCAACAGTCGCAATGCTTTGTTGGCGTTCTATTACGGCTCCCTTTGCAGGATATTAATGGTTTCGAATTGCATTTAGACAACATCGATATTTTGTTACATTGTTTTCAATGTTTATATTACTTTATAATTAATTGGTTTAGTGATATCTGTTGCATAATGCTATATTTGGGTGAATGGATGTGAACTAAACCATATTTATTGTAAGACAGGGTATCATGAACTTAAAATTCCACGTACCCGCTTCTACTAAATTTATAAGACTACGGCGAATCCTTAATTATCTTTAAAGAAGTAATTGTAAATTTATTGTGGGTTAATGTTACAAACCTGGATCAAAATAATTGCTTTAGTGAATTTTTCGACGCAAAATATCGTTTGGTATAATATTAATTTAATATATTGTATTGCATTAATTTAATATATTGTAGTAGTTACAAATCTTGCTAAACAAATTTATTTCAAAGCATCAGAATTGTTACGGAAACAGTTGCCGGCTAGGGTACAAATTCTATTCTTGTCATCGCATTAATCATCTACACTTACCCTTCAGAAGGTACATGTTTTACGTGCTCTGAGCCATCCTTTTTATGTGAAGGGCTCACAAACGTTCGCTCGTTCACGGTGTTCAGTCGCCGTGTTTTATCTAAGGGAACACGTGGTTGAAAAGTGTGTTTTATTACTCTAGAGACGACAAGAGGGTTTGTATGCCCTTGATTGTGTTTAACCTGTAACATTGCTATATGTTGTGAAAAAATATACGTTTAGAAAATACCTATGTATTTATTATGTGCGTGGATACTATCTACTCACAATTTGTCTGCAGCACTTTACTGCAGAAAATTACTTACACGCAATTTCATTAATAAATTAAATTAAATTTCATATAGTTGTCATAATTTGCCGTTATGAAAAAGCGATATCCTAAAACAATGTTGCAGAGTAATAGTTAATTGTAACTACTTACTACTTACCAGACTACTTGAAAGTATTCTGTTTATTTTTTAACCTACAGCAGACACAGACTAGGTCGTGAGAGGCCTGCGCCGGACATGTCGAGGTTCGATATTTACAACCTCTTCGTATATGGAATGTCGGCGGCGGTTGTATATTGTGATCAGTATGTATGTATGCACTCGTATTTTATCGCGAGGTATAACGGAACCCTCGAAAACCGAAAACGTAACTCTGCCTCCTCTGGAAAAGAGGTTGACCTAATAAAAATAAATTTAACCCTGCTTCCAGTAACTATATCAAAGATAACAACCAATTTATTTTTATATTCCTGGATACCTGGAAACTATTCCGGGTTCAACCCTTGCTTGCTAATGCTGTAGTACGAATAAGGTAGCATAATATTAACGTTAATCCCTATGTCAAAAAGTTATTGAGCCACCCAGAAGTCAATCGTGAAGGCTTGCTATGTATCAACAACAATCGGGATTGACTGCCCTTTGGCACACGAAACTGCCAATTAAAACTTTCTATTGGGAACTAAGGGCTTATCTCGCCCTCGAGATCGTTCATTGATCATAGCGTTTCAGAGCTAACAAGATTTTCACTCTCGTTTTTGAACAATAAGAAAGTATTAGCTCCGTGTCTAGGCAAGTATATTTAAATTGTATTTTACCATTTTTACAGTTCGTCTTTGACGGGTTAAATGCTCCAGTTTTAACCATAGTTAGAAAAGTTACTAAAAATAGAATAATATTGTTCTTGCTGCCCATAGAGTAATATTCCATTTAAGTTTTACGTTTGCAATTTACCTTTTCGATTGACTTGGACTTTGTTGGGCTTATTTATCCAATTTAAATTCAATAATGAACAATTAATAGGAAGTTGAATGGAATATAGACACATTATATAAATGTCCGAATACAATTTGTATACACCGGCTTTAGTAAATAACAAACTCGACGGAAATTACGTAAGCAAAACAATAGAGGTATCCCAGTTCTGCCAAAAGTTTACTCGATAAAACTGGAAGGTTGGAGGGAGACAATACAATCGCCGCTAAAAGATCCATTGTCGTTGCTAATGAAAACCCGCAAGATGTCAACTTTGTGCGTCTTTGTTTGAAAGCCCCGATTTTTGTGGTTCGTTTACAAAAGTTTGATTTATTCGCAAACAGGGTTACGTTCCACGAACTACGACGACATTTGAGTCGAACAAAACCGACGATAACAAATATTATTTAAACCTTACTTCTGGAAGATTTTAAGTTCCCAAAAACTCTTTATTCACCCGATAAGACTAAATGAGTTCCAAATAACGTCTCAGTCAAGAGATTGAGAAATGTTGTCTTTCCAAATAATCAATATATCATTATAAATATAATAAAATGAAATGTTAGTAGGTGGGAATGTTTTTACCACTCCAAATTAACGCCAATAACTGAAAAGTTTTGGATTGATATATATGACGAAAATATATCTAACTAACCATTAGCCTATAAAAATTCACTGCTGAACGTAAGCCCTTAAGCGACGCATTCTACCCAACTTTGGGCTTTCTAAATCAGAAGGAGCGATAACCGATGGGGAAAAAAGGTCATTGAATGACGGGCACGTGTCGCCAAAGGGAGCACAGGTCACCCTCTCACGAGGCGGTCTGATGACATGAAGACGACGAAAATGTATAGGTACTTATATAGACACACATATTTTTATTTTAGCAGTGATAGCCTGGTGACTTTAATGTCAATCTCCCACTTCGGATTCTGGGTTCAAATCCTGGCGCGCATCTTGGAGTTAACAAAGTTACGTGCTTTATAAGATTTAATATTAAATATAATTTGCAACATAATATGATTTGTCTAATATGTGTAGGTATTTATGCGTGTACGAAAAAATATCAAAAATTTCTTTTTAGCTCTTGAAGTTTTGAGTACTTACTACACGAATGGAATAATTATAACCATACTTAAATAAACAAATCCAACAGAATAAATGTAATCAAAACTGGATCCCTCAGCGGTGATTGTGTCAAACTACTCTGGCGGATGACTTCGTTATTTCAATTTAAAAACGTGATACACAGATTTGTTAATAACTGTCATTCGAGCTACATATCACTTGTCATTTTCGCTGGATGAAAATATTAAGTACGTGCCTACAATTGTAAGGAACAGTAGGGAATACCAAAAATAAAACATTAAGACACTATTAAGAAACCGATTGGCGTAAGTATCCACGACCTACTCGCAGGTACTCGAATAATTACAAAAAAATGATTAAAATGATGTTACTAATATTTTAGGTACTTATTTCGATTTTATCGGAAAACAAATATGTTGTTAATAAATATTATAAAAAAAATTAGGGGCTTTTTTAACGCTTTCCGTGTGCAAGAAAAGCGCTTTTCTTCAGAAACCATACAATAACATATAACCGAATGACTCTTTATTGAACAAACAAAATAATAAAAAGTTATTAATGAATACCATCGAAAATCAATCTTCGTCGATGTTCATATGTAAGGTGTCGCTCATATCAATTGTGACAACAACAATGTGACTGTAGCTAGCTATAGCAGAATTACTATAACTAAGATATCTACTCTTCGTAATGACAACATGTCTCATGAATATAAGTACGAACACTATTATAGCGTCTTCACTAGAAACGTTGGACCCTTGAATTACTTTATGTGACACAAAAACAAAAAGTAATTTGTACTTTTTACTCTCGAGGATTAGCCTAACGCAACCATCTATTTGACGAGAAATTTAGTTTATCGTGTAACGTCAAATAAGTTGTTGGCTGTGTGCCTATTATGTTGTAATATTCCTTGTATTTACAGGGGAATGAAATAAGAAAGAAGTTTTATGGAGTTTGCGATAACAGCTGCTTATTATTCCTGGTATAACGTAATTGTCTTATGTCAATGTAGTTACAACATAGAAAACTAAATGCGTAAAAGGATAATTAATAAATAAATAGAAGAGCATCATAAATGTGGAACAAACCTGGCATATGCCTACATGTCTGTACCTATCGTGTTTCTTTGATTTTTTTTGTTTCCTATAAATCGGAAAAAGCTATAGGCTGTCATAATTAACTTTTCACCTGCAATATTTTTGGAGTGACTTCAATTTATGCCTCCCGAGATGGGCGGTAACGGGTAGTTATTCAATAAATTTACTTGATAAGTTAGAAAGTTCCTTCAGTTTAGCCTTTGAACAGCAACGCTTTCTTTCTTTTACCGCTTACTTATTAATGATATTGCAATTAAAAAGTTTTTAGTGACCTACAGGCGGCACTTGAACAATCCCTTGTTTTGTAGCGGAGGTGAAGGCAGCGCTATACCCGTTTCAGCAACATAGTGCTCACGTTCCTGTTTACCGCTCTCCAGGGCGCAATAGACAAAGTGCTTTGTACGTAATCCTTGCGGTAGTAACACAACTGTAACTCCCCTCAGGTAAGAATTACTTATCTTTCGCGTCGGATACAGATTATTTTCTATTGCTCGAAACGCAGAATTGTTTGTTATACCTACGTCATTTGTCTCAGGTACATTAAAGTAATAATAATAATATTTTGGAGTAACAATAATTGGGCTAATAATAATACTTACCTCTCGGCCGACTGATGACAAATTAGACTGAGTCTGCTATGTAACCAGCTATTTAACAACCCATTAATCTACGTTTTTAAGCATATACTTGTATGAATATTTTTACAACCAGACAACAAATATTCGTGTACATTACACAGATGCTGGGTGGGATTCGAACGTTCGAGCCGTGGCTTAGTGGTTAGATTAACAATCCACTAAGTCAATGGGTTACAAGAACAATAGTAGTTTGTGAGGAAAATGAGTTCAAAATCTATTTATACTACGCCTACAAACTTTGTTCGATCAGTTCGATGGGCTAAGGACTAAAGTTTGAATTAATAGCTTTCTGTCAGCCACTAGACATAGTACAGAATTTAATCGATGGACTCATGCGGAAGTTGCGAGTACACTATGGTACGAGTAACAAAAACGAATTAACGACGCAAAATTCAGCAAAGTCAAATTTGTACGATAAATCATGGGCGTTTTTATACATCGGATAAACCGTAAAGCATCGTAGGACGTGTACGACAGGGGTGCTTTCGTTAGATACCAGGGTAAATTATGGGGATTTTTAATTGGTTTTGAACTCTACTACCAATGTGGATATCAATTATTAATAACTGGAAACATTTTATTTCATTTTTAACAAGAAATACTTATATGTATATAGGGCAAATTGTTACCGGCGACTTCGTTCCCTTGGTATAATTTCCTTAATTATTCTCGTACGATTCAACCCTACTTTAACTCTTTTAGGGGTTGATTTAGAAGTGTTTTAAGTAGTCTGTGCCCTTTTCCGGGATGTGATCTCGGCCAAATCAAAAATGAAATCGGTTCAGTGGTTGTGACGTCACGATAATTTATAAGTACAAAGTTCGTCGATAATGTATAGATATATAAATTGTTGCTAATTGTAATTAAAATAAATTTTATTAATTATAACGTATATTAATACACTTAATGAAGATTGTACATGTTTTAATTATATTTCTTGGGCTTTGTATACATATTTGCACACATATTTAGTGTACCTGACCTGTACCTATAATGTGCTGTTTGTGTGTTTTCATGGTTATGAAGCAATCGTCAAAACGTTTTACATAGTATTGAAATTGAAATGAAATTAGCGTTGCACTGATCGTGTTTTATGGCGACAAGGGAAACTTCTCTGGAATTATTTGAGCGTTAAATCGCGCCGAATTTTCATTATTGGAGCCGTCACACGCCCATGGGATCCGATTTATTTCCGACACCAAAACGACTTAACGGATTTGGCTCATGTTATCTGTTATTGAGAACACGATTACAGTGTCGTTTTTAATCTGTGCTATTTATAAGTAAACTATGGTAAAAAATCATCAGGTACGTTAATTGAATTTCTGTATTTTAAAATTCTAATTTTTATTAACACTATTTAAATAATCTGTCACTCCATTTATAAGTTTATCTTAATATTTTGATTACATTTTGACAGAATAAGTGCATGAAAATATTGATCTAGCATTTAGTTTTCCTACTTTCATTTTTTTATTGAATATGTTTTTGAATATGATTTTTAAATATATTTGCACTACATACGTTTCTATGCGCTGCTCATGAATTTTGTTGGGGCAGGAACGGTTTTACAAATCTTCTTAAATGCAAAATCGTAATATTGTTTTGGAGTTTACCTATTTGATCCATTTGACTGGTTATCCAATACACATATTTTAAATCATCTCTTCGCCGAATCTAAACGTCTTGATATCTATTTTTAACTTACAATTTCATTAAATATCATTAAAAAGGTAGAGTATAAAGGAAAGCTTCTTTCATGAAATATTTGAGGAAAAATATTACTCTGCAGAAATAGCAATTCCGCCCTTGAACCGACGCTTCCGGCGTCATTACAACATCCTATACATAATATAACAGCGACATTATCAAAAGAATTTACTTTTTATTTACTGTTTATAAAATATTGCTTATCATTTTCCCTCAGTCGGTAAGTCTGAGTAATCCCATATACTTCTAAATATTAATGAAGAGAGAAACAACGTATCGAATAAAGTACTTGTGAATAGCCACACCTACAATCAAAGAACCCACATAAATAAAGAATCAGTGGCACTTTCGCTTTTCTACGAACGCTATTATGTGGCCTTTCGTTTTATTTCTTGTTAGATATTGATTTATCAGTAATATTATATTGTGACATTGTCCCGCGTAATTTTCGACGACAAATATCTCATTGACAAACTGATCAGAGGTGGAAAGTTGATTTGGTTCATAAAAACCATTGATTTAAGCCATAATTAACCAAAAATAATAGCAATTCGGCTATTGAATGTGTGCCTCCGGGCGCCCCCAGAACTCCTGGGAGTCAAACACATATAAAAAAATGCGTCACTTGGAATATGGTTTGTTCCAAGATATTTTATACGAATCAAGTTATGTAACTACTATTTCTAAAATTTGTTATTATTACTATATTAAAAAGCAGATAATAATAATTATTATTTGTCATTTATATTGAAGGAATTATTTAAGATGTACGTACATATGTAAGTCCCTGTGTACGTTCGCAACACAACAATCGCGTTGAAGAAGGTTCCGTTTTTTAAAACTGGGATTACCTCGCAAGTAGTATTCCATAAAACATAAACGACAGGGCGCGGAAGACTCGAATCCACTCTCTTAAACAGGAGTCCTCAGTTCTGTCGACAGGGACACCGATCCTAATACGACGTTTTCTAAACACAAGATAGTTTTAGTGTTAGAAAAAGCGTGGTATAAAAATACACCTTTAAACATTGCCACGGATTATTAAAACAAGTCATTCAAATTACAAATATTGCTAAGCTACAATATAGATTCAGTAATTGAATCAGTAGTTGATCAGATCTATTGAATTAGATTTCAATAGCCCAATGCGTCTGATGTCTGATGCCAACCGGTATCACTGACTTAAGTTACGTGTGCTTTATATTGTTAAAAAACCTGGTCCGAAATAAAGATTATTATTATTATTATTATTATATATAAAAAAAATTAACATAATTTATGGGGCAGTATTGTAGTGTATGGTGTTTCGCTCATGACGTGAGTCCGCGTCTCGGGCAGTGATACAATGTAAGGGTTGAATAATACATCCAAGTTACTTCTCTGTTATAACCAGTAAATTAAACATTTTGCATTTCGACCAACACTTGTTAAGTATAATTTTAATTTCGAAATATTTTATGAGAAGATATTTTTTATTACAGTCCTCTAAGAAGCCCCTAAAAAGCGCTGGAAACTTTTAATTACAAGGAAAATGTAACTTTACAGCAATAGAAGTAAAGCTATCCGCTGTTTTGTAAACGTGAAGGAGGATTAGTATCTACGTTCTTTTTATTTGTGCCCACATAGTAGGTATGTATGTATCTACCATTTCCCCGTGTATAGATGAGCATGGTTGCATGTAAGGCACAAGGCTACATGAAAAACACTATATAAAATATACTTACGAATATGTTGTCCTGTTTTCTGTCACATAATACAAATATTTGTAGTTCTTAAACTATAAGTTTAACTGTGGCTATGTATATATGAGTACGAGTTGTGTAGTTTTATGTTATTATTACTATTTAGATATTGTTGTTATTGTAGTTAGATAACATGCATATATCAACGGCCGTAATATACAATTATATTTACGTGGATAGAATAAAGACAGCAATTATATAGTTAATTTACAACGTATCTTCATTTTGAGGAGCTTCAAACTTGAGATGTAAATTTGTTTCAGTGACGCGTATATTGAAATGAGAATTTAATCTCTATATCATTATTCGCGCCTGCGGCCGTAATTGTGTTACGTTATTAAAACTCACCGGCTTCATATGAATACACAGAATATTTCAAATTAGGGTGTCCCGCTAACTATTGTAATTTAAGTATAAAATTTTCCTTGTGTAATTGAAATTGATTGAATTTCATAAAATCGTATCCTATTTGAGATAATTTCCAGTTCTTGAGATATTAAAATACGGTGGAAATAAAATGGTCACGCCGTTAATAGGCGTACCTACAGATTCATTCTATAAATGATTGATGATATTCCCCGAACAGAATCGAGCGGAATTTCTTTGCGTCGTCGAAGGTTTAGTAGGTAGGCACCTAAAATTTTTAAAAGATTAATTAGTACTTAGTCATGTCTTAAACATTTTAGGGACCACATTCTACCAATTCCGATAATTATAATTATGTGCATTTTGGTTAATTTGCAAGCACAATTATTCTGAAATAGTTCAATACTTGTTTATTTTAATAAAACCTTAATAAAACCTAATAATACACAAAGTATAACAATTGTGGATAGTTGTGCAATAATAACTGAAAGCCATTTCAAAACGAAGAGATGCTGGAAATTTGTGTTTAATTAATCGGCAAGCGGAAAGTGAAACTTGAAACTTGATACGTAAAAATAAAACAGCTCTGAGATAAGGTTATTATTACACCATCACACCGGTTTACTAACAGGGTAGGCAGAAGCACCGAATACCAAACATTTATCTGAACAAACTTGTCGTCGTCCTTTTACATTCATCTCTCTCTTCATACGTACGAAGTACCTATAACAACCGGTTTCGGAGACTCCTGACTCGGGATAAGGTGTTCGTAAATAAGTACAAGATTTTTAAATGAGGGATCAAAGGAATGGCCATTTGTAAGATATACCGACCGTTGAGGCTTTAAGCAGCCTTACGGATTAGGATGCGACCGCTGTGGCTACTGATTCGTTAGTGATTACGCACACGAAATGGAATTTATAAAGATTTTGTAATTCAAAGTATTATTATGGACTCAACATTATTTGAAACATTTCTGTATCTTGATTAACTTCTGCTGTTATACCAGGCTTTATAGATTCTAACGTACTAACTAATCCACGATATAACTTAATGATATAGATAATAATCAATAAATAGAATAGGTCGTTGTAACGCTGAGCGTTCGGGCTTTGATAACGGCCAGCGCCAAAATTTTCAAAGCTCTTTCGTGGTTGAGAAAACACATTAAAGCGTTGTTTAAACTTGTCAGAGGCCGTTCGCGTTTTAAAAACTTAAGAAAGACAGCCCAATCGTGGAATAATTTAAAAGTATCTGTGAATAAAATTTCTTTGTCACGCTCAATTGTTTTCAAACATTAATTGTGTAGAGAGAAAGTCTTTATTGGTTTGTAGATTAACGGGAGTACAGGTATTTATAGGTATTCCGCCCTGCGTATAAATGATGATGCTTTCCGATTAGAAAATTTGTGTGAAAAATCAATAAACAACGATTAAAATCGAAAGGAGAAATACAATTTCAATTTGTATTTACGACTTACATACTATTTATGTAAATATATTATAATATTATATGAAGCAAGGTATTCATGTGTCGAGGTGTCTCGTTGATGTCTCTGGTGGCCCAAAAGCTGGAGCTTACTTCGGTCAAAAGATAACCTTATCTATGAAACAAGGTAATGCCGCCACTATTTTGGGTACATTTCCGCTAGTGGGCGACGTAGTTCACTGACTAGGGTGAATATTTTTTGAACGTTATGTATCAAACTTATAACTTCTTATGTTAAACTTATATTACCTATACATATGAAACTTATATTTTCGGAAGAAATCTGTGTCCAGTTGGTGGATGTAAAAATACTTGCAACCATAATTGTATTATAATACTTAAAATTATAATAAACTTATAATTGGCAATAGAATACCCTCTATTTGAGGTATCGGTTTTTCGTTTTCGTGGTAATATTCCGTAAAAGTTGCGTTTCGCGGATGAGAAATTCTGATACAGTGCCAGTTACTCTGTAAACGGATGGCTTCATTGAAGCGCGAAGGATTTTCATCCATGAGTTGACGTGACATGATATGACGGTCTTCAAGGGTAATATGTAGATGTATGAGGTGTTTCAATTTTCCACATTTAGCTCGTGTATTTCTCCTCGTGCTTCTATAGGTATACATATATTTACATATTGTTGGGACTAAAAATATTTAAAATTACAAAACAGGTGGCAGTGTTACTTTATACAAAATTTCAAGCATATCTGCCCTAAATAACTTTATTCTAAACAAAAATTGAAGGTTTGTGTTTAACTTCGTGTGTTAGTAAAATATTTTGGAAATGGAAATAAAAGTGAGGACAAATATAAAATCGCCCAAATATTGAAGTTTTTCATTTGTACAAGTCACGGAGGTGACAAGTGATCTATTAATGATTGGTTTGATTGGCCAATCAGAGGCCGCTTTGATTGTTCAATCAGAAAAATGTTTGATCATTTCATCAATGATGGACCATGATTTGTTGAATTCGTGAACCGTATAGGCTACAGTGATAATGACCGATACCAGTGGTATTTATCAATATTGTATATCAATTTCGTAGAATCAATTTTAGCAAAAATATAATAATAATAGCAAAAATATAATAATATAATAATAATAATAGCAAGGCCTAAATATTTTTTATATGTATATATGTAGTTTTGTTAAATTATATGTTTTTTAAGTCTATTAATATGAATAATTTTATAAAATAGTTAGGTACATAATTATATCGTTCTTGATATGAACGTACGAATTAAGGATAATTACAAATTTGTTAATATACAAAATTATTAATATAAAAAATTAAATGCACAAACATGATATAAATCTAAATAGTTGACTTACCTACCTACCCACCTACGAGTACATGTAGATGTCTCGCAAATGACAAGTTTTATCCGACGATGACTTATAGTAGAAGTTTTAGTTGTCTCTAGAGACGTGTCTGCTGATATCAAAAGAGTAATGCTATTTGATCAAAATGGTTATTTAAGTACATATTTGCATTTAACGTAGTTAAGAAGAAATGGAATTGGATGTTTCTCGTACTCTATTGTTAGATAGCCTCGAACTTTGTTAAATTGTTGCAAATATTACTCTCAGTTCTTGTTTATGCTTGTTTTGATTTGCAACTGTGTTTTTTATTACACTAAAGTCATATTTCAGTAATATATGAATATATATATATGTTTTATTTAAATATGTTTATTTAATCCGAATCGTTTAGCATTCACAAAGTTCCAATGCTCTGATTTGAATTGTTTCAAATAGGGAAAGCATAACGCAACCTTATTATCAGTGTTTCATTCGACGCCCGTACAGGAAGAAATACTTCAGTTATACCGCTCAGCAAATAAATCAATCGAATCAGGAAAACAGCTAACGTAAGGGAAAACTGTAGCACGTAATATTAAGATATAAATATAAACATACGAAATGCTACGTCGTAGCAAAAGGCAATCCGAAAATAACGATCTATTTCTCCGCATAGTTTGAGGATATTTGTTCAAGAGATATGATGTAAAGATTGCAGTCTTTTATGTAGGAAAATGCAAAGGGAAAGTTATTTCTGAGCATGATATTTTAGTATATTATACGAGAATGATACGTAATACCATGAGATATATAAAAAGAAACGTACAAAAACATCTTTCATTATATTATACTAATCTTTTGAAAATTACTGGTTTTGTTATTGGCTGAAAAACCAGATTATTACCATTATATTACAATTATATCCACAACCAGTTGGGAAACGCGACATCGCTCAGATGAACTCCCGTACAATCTTTTTGACTGGCCTCGTGGTCGAGTGGTTAGAGACACTGACTGCAAAACCGGAGGTCGTGGGTTCGATTCCCACCCAGGACAAACATTTGTGTGATGAGCACATTTGTTTGTT
>DWGJ01003587.1:0-13073 GCA_018246895.1 Aspitha aspitha aspitha | reverse complement strand
TATATGTATGTTTAACAGCTGTTGGGTCACCATAACACAGGCATTAAATTGCCTAACTTGGGATCATACAGCCGTGTGTGGAATTGTCCCCAGATATTTATTATTTATCATTATTACCTATGTTGGACCTGCGACTGAAATATGTTGCATTTGCAGGCCGTTGCTTAGAAATCGGTTTTAGCCTGAAAATCAATTTCTTTTAAATAATTCGTCTGATTCTAAGTTGCTAACTATTACGTACATGTAGAAGGTAAATAAAAATTGTGAGGAATATGTATTGCAAAGAGCTATTCCACCTACGCCGACATTAAATATATTGTATATACATATAATAGTATTTATTGTACAGCCCACAGTCAAGTACAGCAAGCCCTGAACTTAATTGCCTTGGAAATAATATACACTCGTGCCACTTATAACGCTCGGGAAAGCAAGAGGGAGTGAAGATACTCGTAGCGATTAATTCAATAGTTAATAAGCAGTAGCGCAAAATATTTATGCATGTTGATTTCATTATAATTGATCTCATCTGTATATGATATGTATATATTAAGTTCATCTATATTGAACCAGATTTATTACATAAAATATGCATCCCAACAGCTCAGTCATGATTTGTAATGGGCAAAAGGTAAATAATGGAAATTAAATTATGTGTCTAATAAATTCACCATTTATAATAGTAACGTGTATCGCAAAAATTTAAAGTAATTGTGATACAATTATTGCAACGGAATCTGATAATGCTTTTAGGCCCCGGGAAATTTATCTAAAGGATTTTAACTACTGATTCGTATGCCATTATGTTATTCCATTATGCCGTTATATTAATCGTATGCCATTAAATTAGGCTATGGACTTATCAAAAATACAAGTGAACTTCCTTCTTTGTAGAATTGCAGACTCTCGTTCGTTATAGAACATAAATATTTCGGGCAAGAAAACTTGGAAAGTTTTAATGAGGCGAGTAATTTCATTACTCAGTCTACAGGTGGACGTTCAAAGTCGTCAGAACTGGAGCTAATAAAATTTTCAATAAGATCAGAAAGTTAAGTTACGCTCGGAATGCGATTCCAATCTTGGGTCTATCTTTGTGCCTCGCAGTTAAGTGGGTTTGTTCGTTTGTTCGAGATGGAACATTCTCGAATTTCATCACGTAAAAATAGCACCGTAGCATACGTCTATGAACATAATAAGTATCGAAATAAATCTGTCAGTTGATCGGCTATGTCTTTGTGGCAGAACAATCAAACCAATTTTGTCGAAATTCGATATGGAGGACGCTTGAAACTTTGGAAGGACGCTACATATCCATTCAATTCTTTTTTAAATTAATCCCCAAAAGAGCGAATCTTGATTAGATGAAAGGTTTATCGGCATTTGTAAAGATTTCCATGTAGACGAGGCTGCGACTCGTAATTAGTATCGTAGCAGAGGTAGCTTAGTACCTCCTACTTGCTGAAGTGCTGAAAGCGCTAGACTGGCAAGTCTGGGGCGCAAATTTTGGACATAGGTTTTAAGATCAACCTTGACGATACTCTGAGAGAAGTCGGTGTGCAGCGGTGGCACAAAGAAAGGTTTTTTTTATTGTTAAATAGGCTTGCATTTGACTGCGAGCTCATCTGATGGTAAGTGAGACTCAGTCTAAGGTTTGATGATTATGATGATGATGACGATGAAAACAATAACGTCGTACAATTCAATAAAAAAAGACAATATACTATAGCGAATAGTAATTAGAACTAACCTAAAGTAGTTTTGAAGTGATTAAACTCCCACAGGCACGATTTATTGCTATAATCTAAAACGGCAAAGTTATAACAACAATAATGAACATGTCGAGTTTTTTTGCATAGGATTTGACTGAGTTTCTGTTAATTTTTTAGCTTTGCTTTATATCAAGAGAAATTCAAGAGTAGCAGGAACTCCTTTATATTTTATGCAACTCGTATATACAATATATATAAACAATTTAGGTCTGATTTACCAATATAGTGCAAAGGACAAATAATTTGACTAATGCGTAACATCTATCTATGTATATGAACTATGATCGTGACCGTACTGGGCTAGCTTTAGTTTGAGACTGTGAATCGTTTATTGACCTGGTAAGCTTTACAATATGACGTTATTATGTAAAGAACTACCCGTATATCGACTATTAGTAAACAGTGATAAGACACAATGGAGGTTTATCTGCGGACATACCTGCGTCTAGTGGTACTGTCGCTTTGAAGTGGAGTCACTAACGAGGGTACGGTACAAAGGAACGTCTCGGGAGATTCACCACTGTGGGTATTCGTTTCGTCGTTCGTGATATTTATTAAACAATATTTCATTCCATTTAAAAAAAAATGTAAATAAAGGCAATAATAATAATTCAATTCTTTATCATATTTCATGCGAATATTACAAAAATCAATCGCAATGAAATCGATACCAATGAGACCCCATTTCGATTCATTCCTCTTGTGAAAGTAAATTTCGCGACAACCAACAAAGCTCCGAATAACGAGACCTTGAAAATTCTTTCTTTATAATTATCTCCAAGTAGATCAACTTTTAGAAGGTAATACATATAAAAGAAATAATAAAATTATAATGTTGCAAATATTGGCCTAATACACAATTTGAATTAAAATCTAGTACTCGTACAACCTGTTCATATAAATTTAATAATAAATAGGAAATGCTTATTTGCAATAAGCGATTGTGCTAGAAGAAAACAGAACAGTTTGCTTAGTAAATGAAGCGAGCCTCCTTAGGAAACAATTAGCTACACAAACACTTCTTGAGCTAACACATTAAACGTAAGGCCATTCTAACTCCATACTTACTGTTCTGCTTTCTAGATATTATGTATATCAAGAAAATCAGTAGGACTTATAATTTATGCATATTGATTTAGATGTTATGTTAAGATGAACGAATAGAAATAATAAAATATAGTGAAATTATGAATAAAATCTTGCTTATTTGTTAGTATGAACTCTAAATTAACAGTGAATAATAGATAAATACATTCATTTAACATTCATACTCTTACTATAGGGATACTATTCATCGTAGGTGGCATGGATACACTTAAACAATTAAATTAGACTGTAACGACTAAACGATTAAAATATGTTTACTAAGGTTTAAAGTCAATATTTTAACATAAAATGTTTTTAATTTGTTAAAATACACAAAATCATTACAAGGTAATTGTCAGTAAAATGTGTTGAGGAATAAAACACATAATGAGATAAAATATTGTACCGATAAAGAGAGTACGAACTTTACAAAAGGACAATCGAAATGCGAACCCGACACAATGCCCTACGGGACACGTTCGCTCAGTTTCAAATAGAAGATATTTCTGCTTGGAATTGTTTGAACAAGCAAAAAAGTGCACTCGTTGTTAGAACTTTTATATTTTCTGCTAATTTTTTTATAAAAAAAACATGATTTTATTTTCAGAAAGCAAACAGACTTCCTGATGTTGTTTTGTTTTCGTTATATAGACCTTAATTAACCATTTTGCATATTCATTTCTGATATTTGGCAACAAACAGTATTTTTTTTGGCAATTTTATGAACGAAGATATGATTTTGAAAAAAAAATTTACATATAACAAAGCGGAGTTAGGATTACTCTGAAAAGTTAAATTGAAGGACCATAAATGCAGATACTCGTAATCTGAGTTACAGCAACACGATGTCTTAAGACGTTAGGCAATGTCTCGATTTAATGAAGATATCGTCATAGCGATGGAGTATTACCATCCCAGTAAGCATTACGGACCAATCGAGCGTTGATGTAATACATCCACATGTAGTGAGGAGCTTCATAGCTATGTATGCAAAATAGACATGGCATATGTAAAAGCGAGCAAATTCAAATACGTGTAACTTGAAAAATAATGCCTATCTGAACTTTACTGTCTAAGTAAATTACACTAAAGTTCTACTGATTAATACTCGTAAGTTAATTTTGCGCCATGCTCTGGGTATTTCGAGTCAATTAGTAAACTAAATATTTAATAATTTGACACCTAACTTATTCACTTAGATTAGAAATCTAATTTAGGTGTTTCGTATTCATGTGCTTAATGCGAACTTAGTAATTACGTATAATGTCTTTTACGTACGAACTGTCTTCATATGAGGCAATGTTACTTTGTAAGATTGGTTTAATGAAGATGGACGTCAAGCGGCGACGAAGCCCTATTCGTTACGCTCGGGCACACAATCAGTTAGTGATACGTTTGTATATAAGTACACATACATGTATATATCACAAGGCAGCACCACATATATTATTGAACATTATTCACACATCATCAGATCTGTCCTACGCGTTTTCAAAAAGGGTTTTCCAACAAATTTTTGCACTTGATAAAAAATCACATTCATTTTAGTATCATATTTGCCTTCTAAATTTTAGCATCAAACGGTGAGTAAAAACTAATTTTTATCTATTATATGAATTCAATAGTGTAACTCTTGTCAAATACGAGTAGGTATATTAAGGATATGGCTTCTTTAGTTTGTTAATGGTATTTGGTAAACGGATGCACACGCGTATATTCCTGTAAATATCGAATTTAAAACATGTCATAAAGTCTTAATACAGTAATATTTATGTTGGCAATAACTCAAGGTAAATTATTTTAACTCAGGTACATCAATTTCATTTATTAACTTTTGATAACTGACAAGTTTATTGAGACAAAGTCGTTAAGTTTGTTTTCAATTACATGAAAGCGAGTCACTCATTCTTAAATACAACTTACACTTCAGTTCGATGTTTTCGTTCTTAAATTCTACTTAGTCGTGAGTTAATAATGTTTGTTTGTGGAAGTTGTGTTAATGATATTTATTTACGTTGCGGCGTCTGAGAAACCAAACAGGTGCTCGAAACAAGCCCTTAAGTATTAAGGACTAGTCTTATTCTATTGTCTCTCTTTATTTGTATCTGCCTACTTATTTGTTGCTTAAAAAGCATCGACTACAAATGCCTTAAGTTTTTTCAATAATCTTGCTAAATGACTCGGAAGCAACCCCGTGTTATATAACCATACTATATTTTATTGTATATTAAAGTTCGAGAAATATAATAATTATGAACCTGTCATGTAAATATGTATATCATCACATATTAAATGAACTGATGAAACGAAAAGAATGTACTTTTTCTTCAATAGTCAAGTCTTTGCGTTATTATGTTATAAAATGTACGAGTATGTAAGTTAATTCACCGTTTGTTATAGAGCTTAGTATTGACAGTTGGCCTGCGATATCATAACAAAACAGGAAGTTGGATAAGCACCTGTCGGGGTCTTCAACAAACTATTCGACGTTCGGAACGTGAGAGAAGAGACAGCAGTGGCCGGCGGTTGTCAGATAAGCACCGAACAAGAACACACTGCAGCGGATGGATGATTATAGTATTACGGATATTTAATTAAATATTACTAACTTTAAATTACTCATAACCATAGATAACATAACTTCTAAAATCTATGCGTAAAGCACGAAAAATAAATTCATTACAAAAAATGTAGCTGGAATGTAAATTTGTTGACTCATAATTTGAAGTTACAGATGTCACTGTTTTAAATCATCGATGTACTTGACTGTATCAGATATAGAATTAGCACATGGTATACCTACGCTTGAAGGGCGTGCGAAAAAACCTACATTTTAATTAAGTTGTAGATAAAGATAAAGACATATTTTTACAAATTACAATTTACTAAATACATCCATAAAAATAATTAATAAGCTTCGTGACAATTGTAGGTACTAATTTTCGATTTTAATCCAAACGTATAGGATCTAAGCTTATGCCTTAGACCGGATGAAGTTTGTTTGGAACAAGAAAGCGCAGCGCAGTTGGGAGTGTCAGAGATAACAACTGCGGCGACAAGAGCTCGCAACTCGCAACTCGCGCCCGGCGCCGCGCGTGCCGCCTGCCGCCTGCCCCTGCCACATCTTGTTATACGAGTATGTACTTGTAGCTTCTACAATTTCTACGAAAATTACTTTAATATCACTAAATGAAATTGGTTTCGTCCAGATTAGCTTGACACTGCTACAAATTCCATCAGAATTCAGAGCTGCCATCATTATCTTGAAGTGACCTAGTAGTTGGCTATTAAGCTGCCCTTGCCTCCGAGCCAGGTTGGAGCAATGTGTGCTCCAACCTGGCTCGGAGGATAACAATTTTACAAAGTTTTTAAATCGCCCTAAGGGTCGGTCGGCAACGGCAAGTTTTAACGATTTAGCTATAACAACGAGGACAAACTACTTAACGAGCACTTGGAAGCACAGAAACGTTTATAAAATTTTTTACTGCCACTAATCCATTGTAAATACATATAAGAAGTTCCATTTTATTTCTTTTGACCATACATCCATACATCCGTGACTGATTGTCGGTTTGGAGAATGCGTCACTAATTTGCCAATCTTACTCTACTTACCATTTACAACATGTTACAGCAACGGTCGCCAATCGGGCAGCAAGCAAGTGTCGCAAGATGGAAAAATAAAGTACATTATTTGAATTTTATAATTTGAAATGAGGAAAAATAAACAAAAACATCTGACGAAAAATATAACAATCCATGTAATGTATAACAGCGCAGTGTTACAGCATTAATAAAGTACATAGTTTTATTAATACTATTACTTTTTATTAATAGTAAAAACTTTTTAATAAAATAGTTCATTGCGTATTATTTCGCTCGCTCGGATTTATTACAGCTCATCATTCAATTATTAGTGCTGCTTATAAATATGGCATGGCATAACAAATGTACCCACAGTTGTTTACTCTTATTGTGTCAAATATTCATTTTCTAATAAGCAGTAATTTATTGAGTATCAACGATTCCACCCTGGAATTTAATATCATTTACAATTGGCAATTATTTGGTAATTATCATGGCAGTTTTTTGAATTATATTAATTTAAGTAACCACTGGATTTCTGACATTCGACATTTTCATTTATTGTTTTTCATTTAAAGCAAGTTTTGTTTCTAAATTTAGTTGTAATTTCATTATCTCATTTTATTTCATAAATTGTGTTTGAAATAAGAATTATTTCAAAACCTTTTTGAATTAGAAATATAAGTAACTTAAAGAAACAAAGAATTTGAATTAAGTAATTTAATTTTTACTTTAAGTTGTTTAGCAAATTTTAGATGAAGCATTTTCCAGTACCGTGTCAGGATTCAAGATTAGCGAATTATTAATTTCAAAGTTTGAGATTATAATCAAGTTATTATAACGAAGTTACAAGGACTTTGAGGTAGAATTTTCTCCGACTTGAACATTTATTAGATGACAAATAAATCCGCGGAGTCAATTTCCTTATTTCACTGTAACATAAAGATCACGGATTAGGTAAGTAACTCAGTTACACTTTCTACATCAAAAGCTTTTCGCTTCTTTCACTTGTGTTTACTTTTAATATAATTCATGAATAGAATAAATTAATGAGTTGGTAAAATGCAAAACTTGTACTATAATCATAATTAATTCGTATTTACTTTAAACCACATTACGTATTTATCGTGTTTACTTTAAACGGACTAAATTAATAATTAGAATTTAAATTAGATTTGAATTATATAACTGAATAGAATTGTTGTATTATTTTAATAAAATATAATTTTCGTCAACTGAAATTTGTAACATGTTTTGATAATTTTGGCCTTAACCATCAAAAATTGTTGTATAAAAATTTTAATTTGTTCTCCATTATATTAAAATATTCCTTGACTCATTGGGAACTTTAATTACTTTCAGCACGTTCCGTCCATCAGCGAGCATCGGAAACAAAGAAAATTCTGGTGAAGCAGATTCCCTTAATTGTGTTTTGTGGTTACTCGTTGATTAAAAATTGCTTACCATATAATAAAACCTATATACAATACAACTTCATGGTAGATGTTATATTTTTATCACTCGCGCTCCGTTGCGAACAATATATTTACATACATATATACATACGCCGTGTTGGCATGTGCTAAGTGTCAACACTGCGGGTTCAATTTTTAGTATTAAGTTATTAATATACATTTCATAACCGCGACCAAGTAGATAAGAAGCAGGTCGATCGGTGTAATTATTGCTATAATAAGAGGATATGAGTAGATATATCTTGGGAATTGAAATAAACGTAATTTGCTCTCATATCGTTTAGATATTCTGTAAGTATAACAAAGGAAATTTTAAGCAGGGTTTATGAATAATTTGAAGCAATAAATACGTTTTGTAAGCTGAGCTAAGATTACTGAGAAAGTTTCGCTTTAATAAACGAGGCGTGTATCTATTTGAAGTGTAATCCTCATTCGCAGAATAATAAGTTCGGTATGATTACATGTTTTATCCAAAAATATTATATACGGAGAGTAACTCTCCGTATATTCCTATAATATATATTACAATTAGAATATATATTAAAGGAATATAGGTACGCTGCAAAAAAAATTAGAAACACATGCAAATAAATAAACACAGCTTGAAGAGAAATTTCAAGGTGGATCGCAGGTGTACCTGCTCGGCGTGCCTCGATGAAGTAGCTGTAGTGCCTTTAATTACTCAAACTTCCTGTACGTCTACTGTAGACTATTGTAGTGTTTATTTCTTAGTTTTATTTGTTTTCATTTACACTATTATAAGGAATTATTTTATTATATCTTAAGTATGCAATGCAATCATAACTTCATTTAACTGTTTTACGTCCTTTTAAAAAACTTTGCAAGACCGTAAAATGTTTAACAATAAACACGTTTAAAATAATTTTTGAAGTTAATATATCGATGGAAATTAATTATCTCTTTCATTCAATGTTTCCTTTCAAACAATAAATGACTGGTACTTTTAGATTTGTGTTAGCGAGATGATATACACATGTACATATGTATAAGTTGCACTAACAATAGGTACCTACGTTCCGACTGAACGCCGCTATAAGCCCGAGTATGGGTTGTGGTAAGGGAACTGTCAGTAAAGATTTTGTTAACATGGTTACTGATCGCAACAGCGTATATCACTAGAAAGCATTTCATAACATAAAATAATAACCTCTTTCTCTAGTAATTGGAGAAACTGACTGGTCGTGACTTCGATTTCCACGCAGAACAAACATTTGTATGATGAGCACAATTATTTTTTCTGTCTGTGTATAATTAGAATCATAAGTACGTATATGTATCAGCTATCTAGTTATTGTAACACAAGCATTTAAATGCCTAATATGGAATCAGATGGCCCCCAGCACTATTATTTTTTATGAGCAGTACTACTGTAATGATTAAAAATCTTTTAATCTCGTGAAGTCAGTAACTAATAACAGATAGTCATCGATAATAAAAATGACTAGATGCCCCGACGAACTTCGTGCCGCCTAACAATTCTGATCTTCAAAATAAATTATAGCCTATATGGTGCCGAGGACTAATAGCTATATAACAAATAAGTTTCATCAAAATCTGTCCGGCATATTTTGTGTGAATGCTAGACAACAGACAGACACAAAAGTTTCAAATGATTTTTTTTGCCCTGTGTTACCTGTATGAAGACCCCAAGGGGCATTTTTTTAGCTTTTATTCAATGTACAGAATTGAACTCTTTTACAGTTTTATTATGTGTATAGATGTTGTAGTACAGTCTATTACCAAGCAATGCGCCTCGCATCTACAAGTCGCTTTATTCTTACTGGAGCAGCGACGCAGCTGTGCCCAATTTTATGGAAACTTTTTGTTTCGCGACGCCCTTTTGTACTTAACTGAAACGTTACATAAGCACTGCAGATCCAACACATACTTATACCAGTTTTATTATATTAACCGGATAACTTTTACTTGAGAGTCATTAGTGTGAGTCTCAATACGTATTAAAAATGTTAACCTCAATAAATTAGGAAATTAACTCTCAGCTATTCTGTAGCTAAAATGAGTATTCTAATGTTTTGTACCGGCGTTCCCGCCTGTCGAGCATACAATACAATACAAAACAAATCGTCTTTATTGTACACCAGTAATATATGTACAATATACTAAAAACCAAACAAATACATTTTAGTGCACATGGCGGTCTTATCTCTAAGCACCAATCTCTTCCAGACAACCATTATTGACACTTTCAGAGATATGGATGTTGTTAGGTTATATGTAACAGAGGATTGTTAATTTTTATTCCCGGGTTCTGGTAATAGTTAAATAAAAAATAGCACAACATCTATAGCATACAGTGGTAACATTGGCCAATATTTTTTTTGTAGATACTCATGCTTACATTTTGATAATTGTTTCTGCGTATTTACTGTTGTTGGATATACATATATGTACATATTTGTGAGCCACTACATTAAAATGTAAAATAAAATCCGAATAATCACAAAAAATTTACACGAATGATTCTTAAAAGAAAAATAATTTATAAAGCTTATAAAAAATGCAAATATTTATAGGGAACTCGTTACAGCTTCATATGTTGCCCGGTAGGGATAGTAACATTGCTACGAACCATTTTAACACATGACTCACGGTCAGTGATTTCAACAATTAGCTCAACAAACTGGTTAAACACGGCTTTAATTAAATTGTAATTGTGACTTTGTTTAGTTCATTTATACATGTTAGGGGCGCTCCTTGTAGCGAAGGCAATTTCAAAACCAGTATCATTTGGAAATGAGTGTGGAAGGCGTGAAACCGCACCGGTGCGAGTTTATCTAAACGAGCCGCTTCATGCTTCCGTTCCTGTACGCGGCTGGCGCTTTACTATAGTGTGTTAAAGTATCTGTAAACAAACATAACTGCTACACAATTTTCTTCCCGGTTGTGGATTTTGCGAGAATGAATATTATGATACTGTATTTTATCAGACATTAGCGCTAATTTGTGTCGTAAGAGGGTAATCTTGTCAGTAACTCTGCGGTTTATTTGATTCTCATGAACCCTCTTTGTTTAGGGTTTTGAACTCTGCATTCTACCTATTCTGAGTAAAAGTGCCGTATATAGCACTAATTTCTTATTTTAGAGGTCTTGTTTACTGAAGTATTATTTTTTAATCTCCTAAAGTTTCTTTTTGTGGACTTCTGTCTACTAGTCTTGATATAGGAACTTTGGCTCACGGTATCAGCAACTTACACAACAAGCACCATTTCATCTTACCGCCCATCCCTATGACTGCGCTAAATAGGCTTATATTATGATTTTAATCCCCAAAATATTATGATCAAAACGCTCTATATACATAGTAGTATCTTAAAAGCTGTCTGGAGCTTCTATAGATCCCGAAACTACTTGAATTGTGTATTACATTTTAATTAGCGGTTATTATAGAGAAGCTCAACCCGGATATTGTAACCATCCCGTGCGTCCCGCCCTGTGGCTTGTAGCACCGAAGATTCATATTAAATTAACTCGTATGTAACTACATAGTTGCTCCTAATAAATACTGCGATAAAAGCTTTACAGCATCATACACTATTGTATACTTCAAGTAATTAGCACAAGAAATCTTATTTAGTGTATGTTTTATTACTAAAATCAAACAAAAAGTAAAATTTATACCTTGATTAACTTAGTTGATAATGTAATAGTTTATCGAATTATTAACAAATACAGAGGTTAAAAAATAGAGAGAAAGGAGACAAGTGCGATATATTAATTGAGGCACAAATTGACAGTCACTTCAAATATAAAGTAACAAAGAGCAAATACCCAATTGATTACGTAAATGTTATAAATGATGGTCTCATGAACAGATTGTTTACTCGTCCTATTACGGGAGCTGACTTGAAAAATTCCCGAGGAATGTGAGAGCATTAGGTTGGGTCGTTACTCGTCGAGTCCGGGTTCTAGCTCGCTCCACTGAGTAATGGATGCGGTACGTTAAAATATGTTCCACATAACTGCGTTGTAATATGTAATAGCTATTTGTAAATGCAATGTTACGTGTGTACCCACATCTGGCTATCTGTGCCGGAAATACATATATACTCGTAGATAATAAACCTAGTGAATTGTAATGGTGAAAGTAAATTCTATTGGTACTAAAATGTTAAATCCAAGCATAGATTACAACGCAGCTGGAAAGATATTTTCAACACATATATAAAACATCAATATTAAAGTAAAACGTATAAACAAACAATAGATAGTAAAAACGTAATTTCCGAAAACATGGCTTCGATGTGGTGGAATAAACGTAAAACGTTTCCGCAGCTAAAGCCAATACGGCATTAGGAGGAAAAATGTAGCCACAGTGTAGTAATCGAGGTGCATTTATCCGGCAATTGGGCGCGCCTCCCGTTTCCGTTCGTTAGCCGTGCCGGAAATGTTCCGGAAAATTGTTGCGACTCGCAGTCCGCTCGGGAGCGAGCAAGAACTGCGCCCGCCGTGAGCCCAGCCACCGACACCGGTATATTCCACGCCAAAAATTTCACAAGATTCTCAATTGTGTCACTTATGAGTGTCCGCATTCCACGTATCGAAAACGTTCACAATGCAAGCGTTCGTACATTTGTGTACACTCAATTAAGTTCGAGCACATGAAAAAAGCGGGCGAATTTTCCATTTGTACTTATTTTTTCAGCTGCTGAAGGCATGACTAGATTCGTGAAGGCATGCCATGAATATAAATATTATAAATATAATCTCCACTAATTTGAATAAGTATAAACTAGTCTGCAGTCATTACTACCAATAGCAGTAGCTAGGTTAGTACTAGTATGGCAACAAATGCAGTCTTTTTTATCGAATAATTATATGTTAAGTTGACTGTCTGTCACACTGGCCAAATGCACATTAGCGTCACTTATTTTAAAGAACATTATGAACAATTATAATAAGGTGTGTTGTTTATCTTACTAATTGATTTTATATCATTATATGATTACATCGTTGTCCTGTTTTTTTGTTTTATGGACGGTTGAAATTTTTATAAATACCTCTTTTATTTTTCGTGGACTATTACGAGTGATCTTTAAGCTTTTTTCTTTTAACCCCAATAGTTTAATAATGTCGGAGATCAGTGTTAGAATTCCAGATTTAAATCCTTACAGTGGGAT
>DWGJ01003586.1:0-13076 GCA_018246895.1 Aspitha aspitha aspitha | reverse complement strand
TTGGTTTTCTATGTTTCCGTTCAGTTGAGCGCGCGCTTTCGACGCGGATAGGCGTATTTAGGGTTCGTCAAATTCGTCCGAAAATCGTCCGAAATGGAAACCGAAGCTTTTAACACGGAATTATTAATTGATGAAATAGAGAAACGTCCTGCGATATGGGACATGACAAGTAGCGATTATTCAGATAAGAATTTGAGAAGACGGGCTTGGGAAGAACTCGTCCTTATATTTTGTGAAGGACATGACAATGAAGAAAAGAAGAAAATATTATGTGAGTATATATATTTATTTACATTTACAATCGGTTTGTGTTACAAGTTAAATATAACGATCCTGCCAATCTACTTTTCCTTCATTAATGAAATAGTTTGTTAAATGTACTCGAACATTATCCGCCTGTCGCACAGCACGTCCGGTATAATGTGAGGCTAGATTTTCCAGGGGTGGCGTATAAAGTGTGTCTTCAAAATTGTAGCCATCCCTGATTCTGACATAATTATTTAGTGTACATATCGCTTTTACGATCTTTTCTGCAAAACCGATGTTAACATCTAACGGCCTGTGTAAAATGCGCCATTTATTGCACATTATGCCAAAAGTACATTCAACATACCGGCGTGCTAATGTCAAACGGTAATTAAATATTTTTTTAGCATAAGTTAGTGACCTTCCCCCATATGGACGCATTAAATTCTCCATCATGCCAAAAGCTTCATCAGCCACTATCACATATGGCAACGTTGTCGGTCTATTTTGTATTAACAATGCCTTTGGCTCAGGTAGATCTAATGACCTTTCTGTCAGCTTTTTGTACAATGAAGAATTCTTGAATATACCTGAGTCACTGTTTTTACCGTAGGCACCTATGTCAACCCACACAAAACAATAGTTTGCATCCGCTAGCGCCAATAAAACTAGCGAAAAATAATTTTTATAGTTATAATACATAGAACCCGTGTGTTCAGGCTGGATTAACCGTATATGTTTCCCGTCCAAGGCTCCAAAACAATTGGGAAACTTTGAGTTCTTTTCAAATATCGTGGATATTTCACACCACTTTTCTTTCGTTGGTTCACTCATAACAACGGGCCTTAATTTTTTCCAAATAGTTTCACATACATGTGGTATTATAGTAGCCACAGTAGATTTGCCAATTCTATAGTCGTAGCTTAATGTCCCAAATGAACATCCAATGGCCAAATATCTGGAAACAAACATAAACTATTACTAAATACTGTTTTTTTTTTCAGCGTCATCCCTGCAAAAAAAGTGGAAGAGTTTACGGGATAATTATATGAGAGAGGTGAAGAAAATAAAGACTGTCAAATCTGGATCAGGAGCTTCCAAAACTTCGACATATATTCATTATAATAGACTACGATTTCTACAGGCATCAATTGCCAACAAAGATACAGAAAGTAGTTTCGATGCAGATAATGCATCAACTTCGTCAGAGGTTGCTGAAGTAGAAATAAGTTCTGGCTTTAAGAGTCCTAAATCTACTTCAAGAAAAAAACAAAAATTAAATCCTGCTGATGAAAGATTTGCAAACATATTAGAGCAGAGTTTAGCACAGAAAAATGTGTCTCATCCAAAAGAAGATGATGATGAAGACAAGCTGTTTTGTTTGTCACTCGTTAAAGAGATTAAAAAAATTCCGGAATATAGGCGACTTCAAACTAAAATTGCCATTTATAATTTAATTTTGCAAAACCAAAATGAATTTCAAGGACCACAACAACAGACATATGAAAATCAAAATTACCCGGTATCACAACGAAGAAATTATTCATCACAAGAGCAGCGTCATCAGTCATCAGCTTCTGTTGAAGGCTTTCGTTATCATGATTATCGATCACAACAGTCTAGTGTGTCAAATAATTTTGCACATTATGGTTATACTACAGCAATGGGGTCTCCATCGCCAGTAACACCTACTCCATCGCCAGCACCAACTAATGTCAGCAATGAATCAGAGTTAGAGTTATTCTGCGAGTAACAAAATGTTATTTTTTCTTTAAAAAAATTGTTCCTAAACAAGTTGATTTGATTTATTTGATTTATAGATTATGTTGATTATTAAAAAACTTACCTCAATGTAATTATGAGTTTTTCTTCCGGTGAAATGCTATATCGCACAGCGTTTTTATCTGCTACGAGTTCATCGTTTATGAGAGTCAGTAAGTCATCAAATGACTTGATGGACATTCTGAAGTAGTTAAAGAATTTGGGCTCAAATTGCCGTAACTTAGGATATAAAATAATGTACTGACTTTCAGTCAGCCTGGTTGACAAAATTGGGTGAACCCAATATCTCCGTCTTCTGTTGTGTCGTTTCTGCCGTCTGTATAAAATCACCGATAAAACTGTTTCTACGTCCATCTTCGACAAATGTAGAACTCAAACTGGCCGCAACAACGCGCGTTTAACGCCTGACAAGCGCGCACCATGTGAACACTATACAAAAATTCAACGCGCGTTCAACGCGCGCTGAGCGCTTGTCATCTGAACCTACCCTAAGGAGTACAGATTTCGTCACGATGTTTTCCTTCACCATTATAGCAAGAGATATTTAAATTTTAGTTATAAAACATACACCAATTACCAAAACTCTGTTTACACTATACGGTAACAGAAAATATATGTACATTGTCATATATTTATATCCGTATAGTTAATCTAAGATATTAGTTCGCGTTATAATAGCTAGAAAGCAATTTGTCGTCGTAGCTATTGGGGCGATCGTGATTTATTAACCCTCTTATGATTGTGGATTCTCGAAGACTGTCAATAAAGTATATAATACTTTCTGAGGTGCCTAAATTCTACCAATCCGTACTTTGCTAGCGTGGTAGACTAGCCTAAATCCCTCTCACTACAGGACAGGAGATCCGGTCCAACAGTAATTAATAAATAAATAACTGGGAACAATTCCACACACGGCTGTCTGATCCCAAACTAGGCAATTTAATGCCTGTGTTATGGTAATAGGACAGCTGATAAACATACATATACACATACGATATAGTACTTATATTTTTATTACATCCTGACACATAACAAACAAATGTGCTCATCAAACAAATATTGATCCTGGGTGGGAATCGAACCCACGACCTCCGGTTTTGCAGTCAGGGTCTCTAACCACTCGAGGCCAGTCGACCAGTCGAGGCAGTGGACCAATAAATGGTCGAAAAAAAAGAAAATAAGACCGTTAACAAAAACGAAAATATCTCCACTTAACATACAAACACAGGGGACTCGACCGCTACCGACAGAAGTGATGCAAGCTCATCCCCACGCGAGGCGACCGGTTATTGCCTGCAGTTTTATTCAAATTGTTTCAACAGCTTACACGATTTCTGGTGACCAGCTTTATACTCTTTCGTCGTATTCCTATAGCAACGAATAAAAGTAAACTGTAGATTGAATTACATTAAAGTAAATTGAATTCAATACGCAGCGCACAATTAATATCCGCTTAAGCCGTTAATTTTTTCTATTTTTGAATGTAATATAGCTATAGAAAATAAATTTTCCATAGTATTCGTAATTTCAAAGCACGAAAGTGAACGTTTATTTTGTTAAAATACTGACATAAATATGATATTATATTAATGTGTTGTAAATTTAGACAATTTCGCAATTTTCCTAACCAAGTCTCGGAATTTCTCGATCGTGTGGCCACCCTGTATTCCCTTGTCGCAAATACAATCTGAACAATTCTCACAAGGAGCCAGCGCTGTAAGCGTTGGACGTTGGACATAAATTCATGGAAATCTCGAAAACATATCGAGAATCGTAAAGAGTACACGTCCGCATAATTCGCCATTCTTTGATCATATTCTCTAAAGCAACTTCCAAATACTTGTTCGATTTATGAAATATGTACGCCCTTGTATAGTACAAATATACAATTTTAATGGCGGACCCGACCACACGTTACCGTGGTTCAATTATAATAACTTACTCTTTATGTAAAATCTTATTATCACCCAACAAGGCAACTAATTATGTAGGTATATAAACCAATGCAGTAATGCAGTACTTCCTAGTCTATAAATATAGTTTAGCAACTGATATACATATATCTATTTAAAATGAGGTTCACATGCCTCAATAATCCGCGACGGTAATCATTTTACATAATTACAGATTCTGTTCGATCAGTTTGCGTAACGTGAGCACGTGCGTAAGTTTTATTAAATCGTTAAACTAACATTACGGCGTAAAGTGTTCCCGGTATAAATTCGTCACAAGTAATATATGGGACAAGTCGGATAACTAGTTAAATTAATTTCGCCGTTCAAAGCGAAATAGGAACTTCTGCCAACTGAACAGTGGCTTTAAACAAAACATTGGGGTGTTTTCAGTTTCCCGTTGAAAATTTCTATTAACTAATTTTAGCTACGATATTTGAATTTTAATGTTTGGTGCAGTTGAAGTTGTTAATAACTTTCTATTTGAAAATTTTATATATCAAATTTTGTTTAATCTGAAATGAAATGATTAATTTTAAGAAATGCTAGGACGTATATTTTTGCAATATGATGTAATGAGATGTGATTTGTCTTCTAAATTTAAATATTTTTACTACGACGATTTCCGTTACAAATTTAAAAGAGTGCTGGGAGTTTTTTCTCCCGGTCTACTATAGCCTGAGGGACGCACAAAGCCGAAGTACGATGACTGAAACATGACCTTCATTGAGTGTATGTATATACCTTAAAATGAATAAAAGAATTTGAAATTGAATTAGAATTTGAGTATTTCTTTTCACATGAATACTAAAGTTTAATTGTGAAAACCACATATTAGAACTCAATTATTATTGAAAAATCAAAGTAAAAAAGCTCGGATTTAGGAAATTAAGTTCCTGTTATACTGTTATCAACATATTTGAATACCAAACAAAAATACGATAGTAATTTTAAATTAGGGATTTAATGATTTCAAATATAGGGAGTGAAATGCACTGTGACATAAATGTGTATTATTGAATAAAAGTACAAACACGTATTCTGCCTAGTTTGAAATCATATATATGTGAGAGACTCCCAATTTTATATGTACATGTGATGCAGACATTTGTTCATAGATTTGCGAGCGAGTCTACATAAAGGCTCACCAACCGGAAACAACTGATAACACGAAAAGCTTACAATACCGCGGCGAATGTTAAACAGAATGCATGTCAATACGACAATATATATTCACGCTACACATACCGACTATCATTTATTTTAACGTTCCCTTTTTATGAAAGAGCCGAGCAAATCCCCGGAGAGTGAAAGGTCAGTGGCGATCATGACATAAAGCTGCGCTGACATCACACTCCCGCCGTTTACGCTGTGCGGAGAAAATTGTTGAATACGCTACGAAGCAATTTTTGCACATATAATTTTTGTAGCACTAAAATTTTTAGTCGCTTGCATTTTTGTAACGTCGACGACTGGTACGTTTTATCTTTATATGCACATGCTATTTACTTTTAGCGGATCTTCAACTACTACTTATGGGCCGATTAGCTCTATATAGCTATAATACGAGTATAATAAAAACCGAAGTACAAAATGTCATGTTTGTTTCTGTAAAATCTCCAGTGTACTAAATTGTTAAGTAAATGTACCTACCTGTATATATCACTAGCAATGTCAATTTAGCTAAATTAAGGATGCACCTACATATAGAATTTCTGTGGTCACTCATCAACTGATATACTAAGTATCTCGGCTGTATACTCGGTATTTGGTTAGCCGAAACTTAGTATTCGGTTACTCGGCATAACTTATACTCGCCCATCTCTATCTATTAGAGAATATTCCATAAATTCTTCCTAAGACTAGTCAACACTGAGATATGTTGAACAGCAAACAACCAATCTTCTTTTATGTTTGTCCAAGAGTGTATATAGTATGTCCATGTCATAGTCAGATCGTAAAATCGCTCACTTCATGATATTTTCCACGAGTTCATGAAATGGCTGTATTGATGAACTAGAAAAGTACTGATATCAACTTGTATTTTGGTGCATCATTGCGGTGGTTAAACATTTTGCTTTAAAAGTGAATAATATTGTAATATGCAAATAACTAATGTGTGAGTTACGTTTATAATATAAATCCATAATAATGAAATATTACAATGAAATAATATTTTTATGGGAAATGTGGTGTGCTTGAATTCTTCATTTCAAATGTTTGTTGTTTTTGTGATGATATGGCCAAACGTTGCTTAAAATTTTGAACGTTGACGTTTAAACAACCGAGTCCGTTTTAGTTGGCTATTTCACAAAACGATCAATTCTATGATCCGGCTGCGACATCTATACAAAAGGGCATTTCTCAGTATTTTTATGAAGAGCATAAAACATGACCGCACACTATCACCCTGCCCTTTGCCAGTGTCATCTTCACCCGATCATTTCCGGATAGCTCCGATAGCGCTAACGATAGATATAAGAAGATATAACGGAAGATATTCAAATAAACGATCCTTCAGCTTATAGTGGCAATAAAAGTTGATGAATGTGCGCGATAAATACAGCTAGCCCATTGATCTAGCGCTTAACGTACCTGATTACCGAACCAGGGTAGAAGGGGTAGGTTCAATTGTCACACAGAACAGATATTTGTATAGCCATATCATAGTAATGAATAATATTGTTCTTTGTCTGAATGTGAATTGCCTATAATTAGAACATCATAATATTTTGTGTTAAAACCTTTTTTCGACTGAATCTTAACACAAGAGTGGTTTCCAAAATCGAACACTGTTTTAAATGACAAACGTTGACGTAAATCAACAAATATAGTATTTGCTTATAACAGCAAATTTCATATAAACCAAAAAAATGTTTTCCTGATTGTGAAGAAAATCTGGCAAGCAATATGGATAATTTTGGTATGTATCTCGCATTTTCTGTCATCTCCTCTTCAATCCCCGTTACGATGTCTATCTGGGATGGGCTCAGATGAAAGTACTTGAAGTGGTACCAATAATTTATTATTTTTATTACTTAGTTCTTATGCATCGTTTTTTCTGTGCCATGAATAAATTATTATAGCTAGGGATCTGGAAGATCTTCTGAACATGACAGACTCTGAAGACGACACGTCATCATCGTCCTCAAACCCATGCCTGTTTGAAAACAACCAGCCCTTGGTGCTGGAACTGCACGAATTAAAAAAGGACGAACCGAGCGCAGATGCAGTGGCATCATCAGAGGAGGCCAAAAGGAAGAAGATGGAAAGGAGAAGGCGAAAGGAAAACCAACAAGAGGCTAACAAAGAATCGGCTAGCGAAACTTCCAGCGGCCTATCTGATTCTATCCCGACTATTACGGGTGAAGTCCATAAAGATGAGTTCTACGATGCACATGAAAGCTACCACGCTCTGCCAGGTGGGTTTAATTCTCAACTATTTTCAAAAGAAACTACTACAATGTAATACAATATTTCTATTTGGGTGATCCTTAAAAATCCAACTATCATGTTCAGGGTACTTTTTTATTCGAGCCCTAAAATATTATGTTTTTCGTGTTTATAATTTTTTATTTAACGATTTATTACACCAAAAGAATCAGTGTTTACACACGAAATGTTGTAAATGGGTTTTGCTTTACTCATTTTAAAATCGGTATTTTCCATAGAACCCCAGCAAACAAGTCCAAATGCGGCACTAATGGTAACTCAAGCACATTCGCAGCATGCACACAATCCGAAAGTTTCTTCACAAGCGACTTTTGTCACCCCATCCGCTACTCCGCGGGAGCCGTCTACCATAAATGTAAGTGTTAAGAGAGAGATAGTAAAAACACCAAGAACCCACGAGCATATGGGTTGCTCAATAAACCATAATTCGTTAAATTTGCAAATTCTGTTGCTTTTCAGAAACCAGTGTCCAATCCACCATAACGGAAATTTCAATATCCACCGACGAAACACATCAATCATGATAATCACATAAAAATAAATATTGGAACACCTGTTATTAGTTTTTCTGTGTACTTTCCTTGCCAAACGGATATCGAAACGAAAATAGATCGTCTGTTAAAATATAATTCGAAACGGAAATCTTTTTTAGTTGTCTACATACCAGTACAGCTATGTATAAAAATAAATCACAAAAGAGAAACCATACAATTTAATCTCGAGTAACAATGCTTACGTAAGAACTGATAATTAATATAATGAATATCAATCGCTTTGACGCTGCATCGAACATCGATTTAACACATTAAATTTAATTTTAATCGTTTCAGTAATTGCGTTAATGAGATAAAAATAATTACGGGTGTTCAAGTTAAAAATATAGGAACTATTCAATTTGAGTTGCAAATAAAAGTAGGGATGACTGTATTTTTCCTAAATAAGTATAGCAATTGCTGTTTGATTACTGGCATAACGTAATACGGATTTATTGACAATGATAATTGAATAATGACAATAAAAGTTGTAGCAACAGGCCACTATCACTCATTTCAAATAAAAAGATTTTATGCATAAATTCGAAAATGAATTTCAACTTCTATAAACATGTTTTCCTTTGTAATGTCAAATAATAGACATTCATCGAAATCACATCAGTTTTTTTGTAATTTTATATTCTTTACAGAGAATTTACAAATTTTCTGTAATTTTTACCAGTGAGATACTATTTACAAATAGTCACCACCACCAGCCACATTGATAATTATTTTCGGAAACTTTCGGAAACTAATCAAGCCCGGTAATGAATACTGGAGACTTCGAAGACGCGCAAGCCGAAAATGATACATCGCCAAAATAGTTTTTGTTTCGTATGGTGTCCTTATAAACATTTCCAAGTGTGTATTAGGTGACAGCCAGCTCACATTTCTAAGCTATCATGTATCATGTATCATCATCCAACATTTCTCTATGCCAAAGTAATTTAAAATATTGGTGTACATTAAAAAAACGGATATTTAATCAAAATGTTCCTGCATTACATTTATTTACAATACAATTTTACGTTTAATAGAAAACCAATCTAATTGTTTACAGCAATGGACAAGTTAACTAAATACAGAGTAAAGAACAGAAGAGCATCAACTAAACCTAAATCGGCGAAGAAACGTAAAAGCGATGGTTAGTAGGTACATTGCCAATGACTATAATAATAGGGAAGCATGGAATTATCAAATTATGCATTAAACGAATGTAATCACTTTTAGGACCTACGTGTTCTATGTTTTTTTCCGAAATTTCAAGAAAACTGGCACTGAAAAAAAAGCAAGAAGAAGATGCGCCCAAAAATGTCGTGCGTAAGTTTCCTTTTAATATATACATGTATACGATGCATAGTGGTGGCATCGTCGAGTAAGTAAGTATCATTTGCACAAAAAACCTTGCTGGTGTCTCATAATTAAATCATAATCATGGAAAAACTTAAATTTGCTTAACCTGTTCCTAATAAAGATCACAAGTCTGTGAGCCCTGAATGAAAGATAAGGAAATACACTCGTAATTAGCTAATTAATTTATTCTAATTTATTCGTTTCAGAGCAATCACTCCAAGGCCTCGTGACTTTAAAATTACTGTTTTAAAAATAAATCTTATATCGACATTTTCTGTAATTCCTAATTGAGGTATTATTTAAATGTTCAAACTTATAACTTTACATTACAGAAATGATCATAGACAGCATAACTAATGCATTACCTGTTAAGATTTCTAAGAAATCTCCGCCAGCAACGGAGCCTCGTATGGACATTGAATCTCTACAGACATATGCTCCTGAACTATTGCCTAGCGATGTAATAGATATACCGCATCCTGTAGCGATATGTTCGAATGTCGACACTGACAATACTAATGAACCGCACGAAAAGCAAGGCTTTAAAATACCTAAAATGCCTTTAGTAAATAGTGACGTATTTAAAATACCAGACAAGAGAAATAAAATAGTAATGGAAGACGCATCTGTAAATACAGGTGGGGATCATACCGTAGATAGTGAAATAGCTAAACACGTGAACACACTAAAACGGATCTCGTTGATTGCAGAAGAATTCAACCAGAAAACAGGTAGAGTGCATGTTGTAAAACTGCTTTTTTTGCAAACAAGTCTTTCGAAATTGACTTGTTCACTAATCTAAATTATTTCTTGTATTTTCAGCCAAAAACTTAAAAGAAATAGTAGACAGTGTTCAAGCAGATTTTCTTAAGAAACTGGAAGTATATCAGTGACATTACAATCTTGGTTCGCTTAACAGAAAAATTGGATATGTTGTTAAAAAAAATGTTGTTTACAGCTTATAACAAATTCTATTAATAATATTTACGAGAATAAGTTGTGCCGAATTGATTGCTGATTGAACCATAGCTCAATAACTGGACTCATTTCAAGAACCTATATGCGTTTTAGTTTCTCCAACTTGTGTAAGCAGGCTAGAAGGGTATTGCTAAGAAAATTATATATTTCAAGACTCAGTAGTGTTCATTATTCTTTGATTCATAACCCTAGTATTAAGTGAGAGACAATAAATTGAACACCAAGAACCCACATTTGGCAGATGGGTGGCGCAATAAACCATAATTCGTTAAATTTGCAACGCTTCAATTTACTATGCACTACAATTCTTCCAGATTTGCATGCCGTGGTTCGCAGTTTACGGAAAGTAGCAACTACGATAGACGTGTATGGTTCGTTTGCAAATATGACATTTAGTGAAATTAACAGCATAATTCTAAATGCAATCTCACGAGCATAACATAAATGTTGTTGCTTTTCAGAAACCAGTGTCCAAACCACTAACGGAAATTTCAATATGCACCGACGAAACATATCAATCATGATGATGAAATAAAAATAAATATTGGAACAACTGTTATTAGTTTTTCTGTGTACTTTCCCAGCCCAACGGATATCGAAACGAAAATAGATCTACAGTTAAAAAAATATCATTCGAAACAGAAATCTTCTTTTTTAGTTGTCTACATATCATTAAAGCTATGTATAAAAAAACTATAAGAGAAACCAAATTTCACCTCGAATAAGGACTTGTAAGAATTGACAATTAACGAAAATCCCTTGTCGTTGCATCAAACGTCAAATAAACACATTAAATTACTTCAGTAACATCGCATTTGAAATAACTAGGTAACTCTTGGTGTTGATGATAAGAAAATAGAAATTATTCAATTTGAGTTACAAATAAAAGGTAGGGATGACTGTATTTTTGCTAAATTAGTACGTAAATTGCTGTCTGATTACTGGCATAACGAAATCAGGATTTGTTGTTACAATAATGACACTTGAAGTCATCTGAATTGAAGATTTGTAGTGATGCGATTTGACAAAGAAAGATTAATATTTAGTCTATTACATATTATTCCAATATTCCTAGATGTTTCGTTTTGCAAAGAATAAATGTCTTTGAAAGTTGACACGTTTACTAATCATTTAAATATTTGTATAGTTAATTCCTTTACATATTTAATTTCTTATATTTTCCAAACACTTATAAATTAGAAGCTAGTATGTTTGTTTCAGCCAAAAACTTATGAAAAATTGTTGAAGTTGTACAAGAAGATTTTATAACGACACTGGAAGAAACGTGACAAACGCCAGTAAACAACATTTTGGCAGAAACGTTGATTCGTCAAAATTTCCATTTAAACAGTTTTTTTTTATTTGCTGTGAATATTATTTTTAAACAAAAATATATCAGTAACGTATCCATCTTGTTTCAATTTACACGAAGATTGGATTCGGTGTTTTCCAAAAAATGTTGTTTAGACTTCATTAGGCTAGGCATATTTCAAGTGTCGAGGAAATAAATTCTGGTATTAATAGCACAAAAATAGGTCGTTCCAAATTAATTGCTAATTCAACAATAACTAAACTCATTTTAAGAACCTATATGCCATTGAATTTCTCAGGCCCACCACCCTGTGTAAGCAGGCTGGTAGCATATTGCTAAGAAAATTAAATATTGCAAGACTCTTTTTAATTAAACAAACGGTGAGCAACCTCGACAGTTTAAAAGTTCTAACGTAGTGTTCTCTCATTATTCTTTGACTTGACTCTGAGTTAAGTTGATTTCAGACTGTCATGGAACCGTTGGTACATATGAAAGTTCCGAGAAGTGAATACATTCCAGCCACTCTTAAATCCACCCGAACTAAATCGCCCAAAGGTAATTTCAATTGATAGTCGTATTCTTCTGACACATTTATTTACGTTACGTAATTTGTTGCATAGCCATAGTATTACAATATAAAATGCAATTTTATCTATTAAATGACCTTCAAATATTTTAAGAATCTAGCAGTCCGGGTAATTGTTTATGCGGGGTCAGTCTACAAATCGCTTTCGAGCTTAGTCAGCAATTTGCATCAGTCGTTTTCAAGAAAATAGTTCCTAAGTAAAATTAGCGACAAGCATACAATATCAACTATCAAGGAAATTATCGTTTTTCTAGCAAAATTCAATCATATATCAGATGACGTCAAACGTTTAGATGCAAGTAAATATTCAAAAAGAACAAAATTACCTCTTCATACTCCAAAGCCCGCTGCCCAGCTGAATAAAGGTTAATATCTTACGAGTAATTAGATTTAGCTTCATTATTAAATTTCTCAAGTTTAAAATTCATTTCCACTATTGGTCAATATGAAATTAATGCTAAAACTGCTGCAAATATTGAACATTACAAAAATAAAGATTTTTTTATTATACATCATATTTTTATTTAATATAGATACTAAAGGAAATACGGGTACAAATATACATAATTTGAATCCGAGTACGAAGCAGAATAATTATAATAATCGTAAGTTTTATACTAAACTTTACTTTACTGTAATTGGATATAACGTTGAATTAGTATGAAATGTTATTAATATCATAGACAATATGTATCTATCCAGTCAAGTCCTTTGAATTTAGCTTGTGTTGAAATTTCAAATCTCTGGTTTATGTTTATCTTCACCTTACATCGGTTTATGCTTTTCCAACCCGTTCAAAGGTTACGATGAGAAATTAAAATCAATTTACATACCCCGGCGACGCGTGGATATTAGAGATCCTATAAAAGAATGCTGCACGG
>DWGJ01003585.1:0-13076 GCA_018246895.1 Aspitha aspitha aspitha | reverse complement strand
TATACAGTGGTCATTTATACACACACGCACACAGAGATATATCTGTAGCTCTTTATACAGTGGTCATTTATACACACTCACAGAGAGAGATATATCTGTAGCTCTTTATACAGTGGTCATTTATACACACACGCACACAGAGATATATCTTTTGCTCTTTATACAGTGGTCATTTATACACACACACAGAGAGAGATATATCTGTAGCTCTTTATACAGTAGTCATTTATACACACACACAGAGAGAGATATATCTGTAGCTCTTTCCCACTCTTACCACATTCCTTTCCATCCCATCCCGATTTTCCTTCCCTAGGTCAAATAAAAGCAGTTCCCTCCTGCTAAACACAAAAGTCTGTTTCGGCGACGATGGCAGCCCAACGCAGATAGTGCAAAAGGGCCTGGCGGAGTTGGCGATCCAGCAAGGCAAGGTGGATGGCCCAGGGCGACGGTAGAGGGCGCGTGCAGTTACCGTCGGCCAGACACTGCATCCAATCGTTCCTCTGATCGTAGCGGTACTCCGCTCCATTGGAATAAGGAACGGGCGGACGAGAGAGTGCGTCTGTGTTTGCGCACACACTTACGTACTATAACATATTCCCGCGCAGATGACACCTGGCAATAACACGGACACTGAGCAAAGTCCTACGGCGATGGAGACTGGTGGTGGGGTACTGATCTGGTGAGTTTGGTCCCTAGCTGGATCTCTGCACGTAGGCGGTTGGGCGGTGATGGTCGTCTCATGATTTGACTGGGGCGAAAGTCTGGTTCGGCAGCTCGCCCATCGACAAAGCAGCCCTATTTAGGGATCGCACTGCTTTCCCCAATCCGGGGAGGGGCCTAGAAAAGGTGGCCTAAACAAAGTTCGTCCCACTTTTTACCCGGTCGGCTAACCGCGGTCGCCCGGTCACCACCTTAATGCGGTCGAAAGAAACAAAAATATACGAAACCTTTTACTGTAGCTGCTTGGAATGTAAGAACTTTGCTAGACAACGAGAACAACTTGTGTCCCGAACGAAAAACAGCGCTGATTGCGCGCGAACTGTCCCGCTATAATATTGATATCGCTGCAATTAGTGAAACACATCTAGCAGACAGTGGCGAACTCTGCGAGAGACTCGGTGGGTTTACATACTACTGGATAGGGAAACCAGCAACGGAACGATCCGCTAGTGGAGTAGGTTTTGCCATAAAAAATGAGATAGCTAGATCTCTCATTGAACCTCCAAAAGGCGTCAGTGACAGGATCATGACTCTGAGACTATACGTAAGACCTGGTAAATACCTGCATTTCATCAGCATTTACGCACCCACCTTGACCTCATCAGATGAAGATAAATTCAAATTTTATGAAGACCTTCGTACAGTTCTACTAAACCTACCGCAGCAGGATAAGATTCTTCTTCTCGGAGATTTTAACGCGCGTGTTGGGACAAACCACATAGCTTGGAGAAACGTACTGGGCAAACACGGTACTGGAAAGTGTAACACCAATGGTACTGCATTATTAACTCTATGTGCGGAATTCGAGCTCAGTATTACAAACACGTTCTTCAGGCTACCTGACAAATACAAAACATCTTGGATGCATCCGCGCTCTGGCCATTGGCATCTTCTTGACTACATCATAGTTCGAAAGCGTGACCTGAAGGATGTACTTATCACAAGAGCGATGCGTGGTGCCCAGGGTTGGACAGATCACCGTCTCATTCGATCCAAGATTAGGCTTAACTACAAGCCTCCGCGCAGAGCAGAACATAAAACTCCAGCTAAACTAGCTTTTACAAAGTTAACAAACGACGAAGAAATTCGGCTCCTCCTTGACGCAGAATTTGAACATGCCATGTCCAGTGCTGATGGTGACTCAACCACTGATGATAAATGGCGTTTGTACGCGGAGACCTTACATGAAGTATCACAAAGAGTTATTGGTAAATTGCAAAAGAAAAACCAAGACTGGTTCGATAATTCTAATGCAGAAATACGGAAACTCGTTGAGAACTGCAGAACTACTTTGAGAAGCACTGTTGAGTCTGGACAACGAAAATCTATGCAGCAGGAACTTAAAATCAAAGTGCGCCAAATTAAAGATAACTGGTGGATCAGAAAATCCGAAGAATTACAGTGGCTGGCAGACACCAACCAAACTGCTAAATTCTTCGAGGGACTTAAGAGTGTTTTCGGACCTCGGACTAGGAAGACCGCCCCAGTATACTCGCGAGAGAAGACCAAGAGGCTGACTGATCCCGAAGAAGTTCTCCTTCGTTGGGCTGAGCATTTTAATGAAGTGCTCAATCCCGGTAGTCAAGGAGTGGATCTACAATATCTTGACGCCCTGGATAACCTGCCTGTCGCGTCGGAGTTGGAGGAGCCACCATCATTTACAGAATTTACTGCCGCGATAAATCGTTTGAAAGACGGCAAGTCACCAGGTGCAGATAGTCTTCCCTCAGAAGTTTTCAAATACGGAGGACCAAACATTAAATCTAGACTGTTTGCCCTAATTCAGCAAATTTGGGCTGATGAGCTTGTTCCACAAAACTGGAAGGATGCTACTATTATTAAACTATACAAAGGCAAAGGAGACCTCTCAGAATGCAGCTCATTTAGAGGAATTACTCTGCTCTCAGTAGCTGGTAAGATCCTGGCACATATCATCAACAAGCGCCTGTGCACACTAGCTGAAGGCTTCCTTCCCGATACCCAGTGTGGTTTCAGACCGAATCGAGGAACGGTTGATGCCATCTTTGTTGTCAAACAACTACAAGAAAAAAGCCTTGAGCAACACCGTGACCTCTACATGTGTTTTGTGGACCTGGAAAAAGCGTTTGATCGCGTACCAAGATCTGCCCTCTGGACAGTACTCGAGAAATGTGGCTGCCCTGTGAAGTTCGTAAATTTAGTGCGTCAATTTCATGAAGGCCTGATGGCCCGTGTACGCCACGAAAACGACTTCACAGAACAGTTTAATGTAACAAGCGGAGTGAAACAAGGCTGTGTAATGGCTCCAACCCTATTTGCTATATACTTTGCTGCGGTTATGAAGGATGCCCTTAGGAACTGCAATGATGGTGTTTCATTAAATGTTCGCATGGACAAGAGTGTATTTGACCTTACCCGCTTCAGAGCAAAACATAAAGTCCAGCAGACCTCTGTACTGGAAATTCTTTACGCAGACGACGTTTGCCTTATGGCTGACAGTGTGGAAAATCTGCAAAGATACGTCGACAATCTAGATGACTCTTGTCGAAAATTCGGCCTTGTAATCAGCGCGTCGAAAACTCAGATCCTGAAACAGCCCGCAAGGGGAAAATCTGCTAGTGACAGTGCTGTCTACTTAGGTGGGAAAAAACTAGATGAAGTCAATACCTTCCGGTATTTAGGAAGTGTGGTTCGTAGCGACAATCGTCTCGAGTCTGATATATCTGCGCGAATCGCTAAGGCCGCTGCTGCTTTTGGTAAACTGAACCAAAGAGTATGGAAGTCTCACGACCTAAAGCTTCACACAAAACTTGCCGTCTATAGAGCAATCATACTACCTCTGCTTCTGTATGCCTCGGAGACCTGGTGCCTGTACAAAGGTGACATCAGACGTCTTGACGTCTTTCACATGAAGTGTCTCCGTGCCATCCTTCGTTTGAAATGGCAGGATCGTGTCTCTAACTCTAAAGTTCTTCTTCGGACTAAAATGACCGGTATGGAGAGTCTGCTAATGAAGTGTCAATTACGCTGGTCTGGACACCTAGTGCGTATGGACTCCTCAAGGTTTCCAAAATCAGTCTTTTATTCAGAGCTTAGCTCAGGAAAGCGCAAACCCGGAGGACAATATCTACGCTACAAAGATGTTCTGAAACGCCACCTAACATCCTGTGGAATATCTTGCGATTCTTGGGAGGAGCTTGCTACTGAGAGACCGGAGTGGCGAAATGCTGTCAACACGGGCATTGATAATTTTGAGCGCGCCCGCATCGAACATCTTGACGCCAAACGCCAGCTTCTGAAAACTCGACCCAAGCCCTCCTATAATTACACACATAATGATAGCGGGCAGCTTCACTGCGCTATCTGTGACCGAATCTTTAAAACTAAATTCGGTTTTGCGAGTCACATTCGCGCTCACGAACGTCGAACTGACTAATAATTACAGTGTGTCGCCGTCGACGGATACGTCTGGGAGGACATCATCATCATCATCTAACCTGAGGGAAATTGCATATCTGGTAGGTATGCAGGTGAAAAAATTTGTATTTCTTAAAATCATTTAAATACAGGAAATATTCGCTAGCTAGAAAGAAGTAAACAGATTACAATTAAATATGAGAAAGTTGGGAGCCTACACCATAAAGACTGAGTTAAATCGGAAGTGCCCAGGGGTATTGCGAGTACCGAGGTCCGAGTTCGTTAATTTGATTAGATAGGTTATTAAATTGTCGGGAGCAGCCGTCACCTTTTCATTCATAGAAATTATTCATGACACAGATTACTTGGAAATTATATTCAAATCGTTATTTAGTTGTATAATTTCAGGAGACTTGTTTGTTTTCTGTTTTCATTTATTTTTCAATTATTTTTAGAATAAAGTAATTCAAAGAGTTACGAGTAAGACCACAAGCATCCTATTGCAATTCGTCTGATGTTGACGGTCATTGAAACGAAGCATGTAAAGGCATCTTTTAGATATAAAGTTCTGAAGCAAAATTCAGATTACAGATGTTCTGTAATCATAAATAACAAACCACTACCTACTCAACATACTTTTCTTAACCTTAGATTAGCATTCTTCGAATTCTTTTGCTGAATATTACCCAAATGGTTTACCTACTTAATAAAATATCACTTGTGGAGCTGCAGACGTTTATGTGTTTGATACTTGTCATTTAATAAATTAATGAACACTGTGTATATTGCCATTATGGAATTGTCACATTTATGGCCCTATTTTACGTACATCAATAACCGTTTCATTCTTGTTTCGTTATAAAGTACAGATTTCCTGATCATTACATTTTACATCGTTAAAATCTGTACAATAGTGCGGCGCAAGCACTTCTCATATTCTTGCTAATTACACAAGTGATTAGTTGGTTTTCGTTTTAAGCTGGTATAATTAAAGTCATTTGGTACAGATGCCGTCTACTAAGATTATAGTATGAATTGGAATATATAGCCGGATATATCGCCATAATTATTAGTTATTAGGTAATATAAGAATGGTTAATTGTTGTAATTTACGTTATTACTTTAATTTAGAAGCCGTTAAACAAATCAAGTGATACGAGTAGGTATGTCTGAGAATCTAATAATACTTTCATCGTCCTTTTACTCATTAAAAAGATAAAATTAAAAACTTTTGCTCTTTCAACAATGGAGTATAGGCACAAAAGAGCGGCCGAAACTGCCGGCGGCTGTTCGTTAGCGCCTCAGCTAATTCCACGATTACCTTATTGTTGCCAACCATCCCAAAGCTAATTCAGGAGTAAATTATATTTCAGATCATTGATTCATGATATAACAATTAGTAGATACCAATTTTGTAATACAATCCGAAAGTCAAACAGTGTTTACTAATTTGTTTTGTTATGGGTGAATTTATCACTAGGATTTACCTACATGAATTTCCTAATTGTAAAAATTAATAACGCACTAACGTAATAAGTGCGAAGCTTCGAAGGGGAGACCGAGGTTGGCTGATTGCCTGCTTGTAGATGTCCATTGACTCCGTCGCTAATTTGATTATGTCACCTTCCCGCTGCCATCATCTGCATATACTCGTAGGTTGCATTGCTAATATACATAAGCCAATCAAATCTAAACTCATTTATGTAATCGTGTCGATATAATAACTATAACTTGGAATAGATTACTGTAATTATCGCACTATTATTTATGTACTATATTTTTAATGTAAAATATTAGGTACTTTTCATAACACTTTTATTCCAACTAATAAAGCTGTAACGATCACGAGTCCAGCTGGTGTTACTCAACGCAGGTCATGCAGGTCAATAAAATCTGTATAGTATACATTTAGAGATTACTGAACTGCTACCGGAAATAACTTACCTATACATACGATATCTTTCTCGCCCTCAATAATGAATTTAACAGCGTTGTATCTCAGCGTGTATTTACACCTGTCAACGTAGAAAATAATATTGTCATCGCTTTTGTTCAGCCGTAGATATGAAATATCTGTCATGTTTCATATTATATGCTTATTATTTGTTAGTTATTACTTTTATGGTAAATTGGAAAGAAAGTTACATCGAATATGCCGTTGGACTCTGACCCGGAAAGAGGAGAATAAGCTACTGGTGGCTGAACGGAAGATGTGGCGGATGATACTGGGGCCCAATAAACGAGAAGATGGCAGCTGGAGGATCAGAAAGAATAGGGAGATCGAAGAGTTAGTACCTGAGCCAAACATCATTGGAGAAGTGAAGGCCGCCAGACTGCGCTGGCTCGGCCAAGTGGAGAGGATGGAAGAGGATCGCGCTGTGAAAAGGGCGTACTGTGGGCGGCCAACTGGAAAACGACCAGTGGAACGCCCGAGGTACCGATGGCTGAATGAAGAACAGAAGGACCTTGCAGAGCTGCAAAAGTCCAACTGGAAAGAGTCTGCCTAAGATCGACGCGAGTGGCGTCTTTTAGTGTCGGAGGCCAAGATCTTAGGGTCGTTAAGCCGGGCGAAATAAGTAAGTTACCTATAGCTTTTATTGTACAATAGCCTTGCGTTTGACTAAAATCCCTTTTTTTTAACTTTGTATATTTTCTTAAGTCACGTACTGGAAAATGTACATAGGTATTAGAAAAAATAGAGGTGTCAACAAGTCCGTCAGAACATTTTGTTGATCATTACTTAAACACCCTTATTTCCGAGAGCCTCTTAAACATAGGTCGCTTAATTTATACCTATTTGAAACGAAGTTGGCTACAGCAACTACTGGCATTGCAAAATTAAAAATTTGTATAAATCGAAGGTCACATTTCTAATGGTGTTTCTCATTTTATCCTCACTTTGATTCTAATTTATTATCTGCAACAGGTGACACGGAGTGGGTCGGAAGGTGCTTTCATACAACATTGAGCCCGTCGTTAACTTGCTAATAGCCTTGTAGCTGCCGGTCGCCGGGTTCATGTCACACTAATGTTTTCGTAAATTAAATCACGGACCTGATATTATTTTGAATGAAGAGGAATAATATAAAATGTAGAATATTTTCAATCTTTAGCGCTGTTACATTTTAATAATTATTATGATAAAAGTTTTACGAATAGTGACGTTAGTAACAGTTTGCTAGTCACCGATTAGTTTGTAATTTGTGGTAATCATTAACATGAGGCTAATGTTATATGAACAGATTCGAGGCTAATATACGATCTTGGATCAGTAGCCGGTCTTTTAAATTAATCGTTCCTCAATCAGATGATTCTCCTATCTGAGTTTGAAGCAGTAGGAATTTCGTCCTCTTCTTCAATCGATCATTATGAATGGCTTTAATTGCCTCGTTAAAAATACGTACCTACCTAAAGAAATAAAGTGCTCTTAACAAAATGTTCGACAAAGTAAATCATAATTAAAACAGCCAATTTATTATTGGTTTCAGATATAGTTGATCCTATAGCTACTATACATGTCTAAATTGTACGACTATTAAAATTTAAAATTAAATTTCAGTGACTAATTATTGTCGTCATTTTATTATAGATATTGAAATACAGATATTACAAAATACAGATATTTAGGAGTAAAGTCACAACTACATATTTTCACGCTACATCGTTATAACCACATAAGCAACAGAAAGCATCCATAAATTCGTACACTCGTACCAATCGAAGCGGATGTGCTCCGCTGGAGAGATTCAAAATAATTATTTTGGAGCTATGAGAAGGTAAGTTCACAGAATACGAACACTTTGCATATGTTATTAAGAATTTATTTATGCTTACATTCTATTAACAAACACCAGATTTCATTGTAAATTGTAAGTAAACGAATTAGCATGTAATTGCTATGATTGTTAGTATCGCGGGAATAGGGACGATGATTTATTAGAACGATTGACGACTTCAGTTGTTGGTCCTAATAAATTATTAGGTAAACTATATTTATCAATACTAAACTAGGATTCGCAATCCTTCGTCTCCATATAATAACCGACTTCGTAGAGTTATCATTGCACCATGGATTTTCGTCTTTCTGGTAATTTTACGACCGCTTTTATTGGAGTTGTTCTATTATACATATGGAGAAATTGAGAAATTTCTCAGGCTGCATGGCTAACAGTACAATGTTATATAAAATATAATTCATTTTGTCGTATTAAAAATAAGTATGATATATCGATATAATTGCCATCTTAAAGTACAGGACTAGCTTAAGTGACATAGGTATAACATTAGTTATATTTTTATATTAACAAATGTATCAATATTTATTAATAATACTATGTACTGCTAAGTAGTCTATATAAAAGTGAATTATTACGAAACACACAAAAGTATAAAATATCTAACTTCGATTCAACATTGGGCGTTGTTTTATTTTAATTTATACGTCATAATCAAGTAGGTATATATGTGGGTATACGTACCTGTACGTATACGTATTCAAACAATATTGTTAAACAAATATCAATATTACATCTTACATATATAAAAATCCCATGTCACGATGTTCGGTTTCGCTAATCTCCGAAACCACTGAACCGATTTCCATGAAATTTTTAACATAGCTATTATTTGATCCAACTTAAAAGTTTTTATAAAATAAATAAATAATGAATGTCAATTGTTAATAAATTTTTGCATAAAATAAATTTGTGAACGTACGATATTTGACAACCAATATAACTTATGTATGTCAACGTCAACTCTTTTTCATTACTGACATTAATCTACAACATTTATAATTTGAAATACAATATTATCCGAATATTGTAGATATATGTTGTCGATTTGAAACCTTTATTTAAATATGTTCTTTAATTTGCGGGGAGAATATACCGTATCGACGGGATGAAGATTAATTGATTGACAGTTACGAAACCCATGAACTACGGCTGTAGCTCTTCAAAATGAGACCATAACCGATTTTCTATGTGCAGTAATTGTAAATCGGCCTACGCTTTTAATATATATGATGATGATGTTAAATGAACCACGGCACCGCGTGGTGGGGTCCACTAGTAAACTATAAAATTGTACTTATGCATACGTAGGCATATCAAAATTGATACATGCGATTCACATTACAAAGTCATAGTTAAGAAGTAAGTAATTTACTATGGTTATTACATAATTACAGTAGGTACACATATATATATAGTGATCACTAAAGCTCTAGAAGCGTTCGTTAAAATCTCATGATGTACGTATTGCACAATAAGTTTCATTATATTTCCGCCCATCCACAATGGAAAAGCGCCCTGGAACAAGTTGCAACCTTCACGATATATGAGGGGAAATCTTTGTATAATAGTTGGACAGACCACGTGCTGAAGCCACTCACTTCTTAGCTATTTACATTTGTCACTGCCTAATAGCAAAATACACATATTTACAATCCTATATAACTTACAGATATTTATATAGTACATCCCTGGTTTTCCAACTTTCTTTAAGAGAATGAAAGATTTTACGTTGAATAAATAAATAAAGAAATGTATATCACAAAACTATATAATCTTGCGACTGGTTTTAATTACAATACTACGCTGCTTATGTTATTGAATAATATAAATAAATGTGGTAGTGAAAACATTCTGTACAAATGTTTCCATAATTACATGTTAAATTTTATGGTTGTAGAATAACAAATAGAGTAAAATTTTCTAGGTCCCTTTATATTAAAAAATAGGTATACCTGAATGCCCTGGTTAAACCTGTAATATGAGATATTATAATATTATCCAATACATTATTCGAATATTACGAAAAATCACTTTCCTTTCACCCTACGGAAAACTAAAAACTAAAACCATTGCATAATTTTGCAACACGATATCAGACATCTGTTATCTCTAAGAGTATTTTCGCATCGTGCCCAAGTAACGTAACATCTAATATGAAGCGATTGACTCAGCACCGTGTATTAAATATAAAACTGAAGCTCAAATAAAAAGAGATCGGTAAACGCAATCCTTTTTTTGCTATGAAACGTGAAATATAGGTACTTAGGTACACATAAGGCAGACTCTAGCACGTTTGATAACTGCTAGGTGTCTGTAAATGGAACCATTATGAACATTCCTTTTTTTGTGTTTGAGGGAGATCTGTTGCTTTAAAGATATCGTTTTTTTATATTATAGTCCAATAACATTACCATAATATGGTCAAACAGCATCGTAAAGTCACAAATATTCGATCATATAATGGTAAACGGTGAGAGGGGATGGCGCATCGTGAGATGAGTCAAAACGCGTTGTTATCATTGAGGATTAAATTGGAGGCCTTCAGAGTGCCTACGTTTCTCTCTATACCAGTGCACAGTTATTGTTGCTGAACAAGAATCAATGCGGGGGATTACCTCCGCTTTGATTATGATGCCAGTTTTAAGTTTGAAGATAAACCCACGACAGATCGTTGGTTCTTTCATTTTTAGTTTCTACAGAAACAATTTTTTGTCATTTCAATATTTTTAACATAACGCATGTTTAGTTACAAGTCAATCTTTGATAATAATTTTCAGGTACAATTCGATATTTTATAAGTTAATAAATATAACTTACACATTATTACTATATATTTGCACTCTTGAACTCACAACCCATTATATTTTTAAAATATCGCAAAAATTTCAATTGCTAAGAGAAGAAAAACACACAAGAACGAAAACATCAAATACAATTGCTTTGTGTACGTTAGGAGTTAAAATTAATAAAGTTGTACAATATGGAAAAGCAATTTTCCACACTGAAATACACCACTGTAGTTCCAGTGGCACATTTTTATTCTCGTATCTTCTGTAGCCACACACTGTTGAGCGCCAAGTCGTTTATAGCTCTTGCTGTGAAATAGAAATGGAGTTTTGCCGGAACGTAAGCCGCCTGAGGTTTATCATCTGTTTTCGAATGATAAAACCAAGTTACAAAAATGTGTTTTTGTTATGTTACAGAAGACATTTAAGCTTCTTGTAAGTGCGCTTGTAAAATATGTATTTATGTTTTATGTCGATGGTAGTTTAAGACAGCAACAATTTATTAATCAAGTCATAAGAGAATGTACAATGTAAAATATGACTGAGTTAAAACCTACGTTTTGTACTCAAAGGATGAACTCCGTTGAAAATATATCATCATATTAGAAAAATAAGTACATCTGACTATATTTACTCTCTTACAACAAATATTATCTAATATATTTATTGAAAGCCTCCTTTGATAGAGTTCAAAGGATTTCTTTTTATGTTCAGTTACTGTTTATAAATTATTATATATCAAATATTCTTCACAAGAGTTTTATTTTATAAATATATATTTCTAAGTTTTTTTAGGTTCCAGGGAAGGCTAGCGTTTGACCTCGTTCGCACCTGATGCATAATGTGTAACACAAGCCTACTCAGCATTGCTTAGAAGTTGAATAGAAATTTTCGCATTCCAATTTGTTACAATGTACAAAAAAACTCAGGAATACAATATTCAAAAAAAATATTTCAAAACTCAAATTAAACAATTAAAAAAAATCGCAAAATTACATAATATATAAAACGAATATTCAACGAAATCATATGAGTCATGTTTATAATATATAATTATATACGTCATTGAGGAGATAGCAGGGTTCAAGTCGCTATTAAAAATATGAAAAAAGATCGACTTTTTTCTTTTATTACATGACCTCGTCGTCTGTAGCTTTGATCCTTAAGAATATAAGGTACATTTTTTTATTATGCTATCACCATATTCAATATTTATAACAACATTACATTACATTAAAACACTCAGCTTAGATATATGTACCTACGTTTTAGTTAATTTTTAAGAGATACGAATATACTAAGTGTAGAAATATGAAACCGGAATTTCCGTATAGAAGGTGGTAGCGATCAGTTCAGGGACTGTAAGACCGCTTCGGCAGCGTCATCATCTTCGTCTGACTTCTGACAATGATTTTCAACAGACAACAAGCCAAGATCGATACTCCAGTATAATTATCTGTTACCTTAAAGACATCGAGTTTTGTGCCCAAAAACTACGATTTGCGGACATCAATCATTGTTTTTCCGTAATTATTTGAATTAACCTACTGCAGAATCACATAGAATGTTTGTCAAAGCTTACGATAAACATCCTCTAGGTAATACAGAGCGTTTGGACTGGTTTAAAACATTTTAAAATGGTGATTTTGACATTAGAAACGAAGAGCGTGGGAATCCATCGAAAAAGTTCGGAGACAATGAATTGCACGCTTTATTAGGTGAAGATGCTACTCCAAATCAGCAAGAACTCCTGGATAAATTGAACGTAACCCAGAAAGCCTTCGCCATTCGTTTAAAAGCTATGAGGAAGGTTATAAAAGAGAGAAAATGGGCTCCACATGAACTCAAAGAAAGCTAGCAAGCAAGAAAACAGGAAAACCATTAGTGAACTGCTGCCCGGCAGACACAGAACAAAGTAATTTCTCCATCGAATTGTAACAGATGATGAAACATATATATTTTGAGATATATTTTGAGAATGCTAAACGTCGTACATCATTGGTAAATCCAGGCGAACCATCGACATTCACTGCAATCCCAAATCGCCCTGGAAAAATGACACGATGCACAGAGACTTTGGTGGGATCAGAAAAGTGCCATCGAAAAGAAGCTGCTAAAACCTGGTTAAACTGTCAATATTGATCGCTGTCACCAGCAACTGATCGATTTTAATTGAGAATTCTTAAAAACTACCGGAATCTAGAAAAAAGCAACACCAAGTTATATTACTCCATGATGATGGCCCAACTCACACGACATTGTGGGTTTAGGAAACTATTGAGGCGTTCAATTGGGAAATGCTAGGGCATGCGGCTACTTCTCCAGACTTGGCTCTGTCTGATTATCATCTATTCGCATCACTGGGACACGCTCT
>DWGJ01003584.1:0-13078 GCA_018246895.1 Aspitha aspitha aspitha | reverse complement strand
TACACATAAACTATAAGTGTGCCAAATTTCATACTCCTCCGTGCGCGCAATTTTCGTAAAAACGGGTCCAAAGTTTTCGCTTCACGTATTAATATATAGATTATATCGAGCATCAATTTGTAAGTAAGAATGTCATTGATTTTATTCATTCACAACTTTTATACTTATGAGTACCTACCTACTCAACAGCCAGTTGTCAAATAATCGGAAATCAAGTAAAACAGTATTTAAGGATGTTGAAGTTGCAATATCTAATATTTATGACTAAGGCATTTCTGAGTTGAAGGAATTAGGACAATGAAAAAAGGAATATTTTTTAATATGTTCATTACACAGAATTGACATACTTTTGATGTACCTACCTAGTTATGTAATAAAATACTTTCCTATGCTCAAAATTAAGATGGGAAAGTACAAAGACAGTGATGAATGAAGACGAAGAACGTCAAGTTTGTAGGGACAGAGATATTTAGCACTCGGTGCTTCCTGCTTACCCCGTTAGGGACCTGGCGTGATGGTATGATAATGATAATAATAAAATTAAGATATATTAAGCAATGTTCCTTATAATACCTAATAAAAACTCCATTACAATGTATTCTATAAATACATACTTACGTAAGATCACATGCCTACAATTAAAATTCGAACCTACTATGGCGAAAAAGTGACGGGTGGCAGGCCAGTATAGGTAATAAGTGTAATAAGGCATAACTCTGAACCGGCGCAGGCGCAAGTGCTGAGATCGCTCGTAGATCATAAATCCTCGACAGCGATAGCGCCCACGCCGCGCATCCCAGAAGCTCTCGATAAACGCACCAGATATTACATTTCATTATAATATACGCTTTCCGCTTCTATGCCCATAGGAAACGATACAGGAGCAATCATTCGCGATGATATTAAGGGCTCTGATTTATATATTGGAGATGGGAATAGATTAGTATTGTGCTGCTGCTTGATTGTTAAGGCCTCGATCAGGTTCTTTATTGTTAAACCTTACTTAAAAGTAGTATTAAATTCTACTCATTGGATTTATTAATTTTAATAAATAATATTTAAGATTGTCGCCCTGTAATATTTGGTAGGTATAAGGATATATAAAAGGGGTAGCCTTGTATTCAAGCATAAATTATTATCGCCGTGTGCGTATTCTATCAATTTATATACTTCAATATTCGCTACAATTTTATAATTATGTTCTTTATCTTCTAGGAAAATTGATTATAAGAAAATAATGGGCCGTACAGGTTGTATGGATATTAGATATGCTATTTCTTTGCCGTACATTATACGGTAGCGAATTTACTACAGTGTACCTACATGATGTAAACTGGCTACTGGGATGTGAAATTTGATATTGTCCGTTTGATATTGTCTATGTATTTACATGTTTGCGGGTTCGAAGGAATAAGCTGCAAAGTTTTGCTTATAATTTTTATTTGTCTTAAGTTTGCATAGGCATTTATTTTTGAATACATTATGTGATTATATGATATGATCTTTTTTATATTCTTCATTACGGTATAAGACAACGAAAATAAGATGGCGGCCTCACATAAATTAATGTTCCAAATAGGAAACGAGGGTATAGGAAAAATATGTTAATAATTTCATCATTGTCAAATATGTATACCAGTGATTGCCTTTTATTGTGTTATGTATTTTATTGTATTATGTACACACAACCAACTATGCATACCTATTTGTGAGGACTTCCCGCAGCGTCGCTTAAGGATTATAAATTTTGTGTACCGCGGAAATATGAATAATCAATAAAATAGTTAAAATAAAGTACTCAATGTTATGTTCTTTAGGAATAACTTACTAGGTTATGACCAGGTCGGTTACAATACTGATTTGCAACCAATGGCATCTCATGCAAACTGTTACGAGAATAGAGGCACAATATCATAGAAACTCATCAGAAATTACAGTTTAATAATAAATAATGAGTTTCTATGATTCTCTGCGGTGATCATGTGATATGTTTGGATTTTAGTTAGTTTTAGTTCCATACATGATTTACAAATATCGATCTGCTTAAGGGATTGACTCAGCAACTGAACTACGAGTATAACCCGATTATCAATTTCGTACCTTTCTTTGCCATAGATTTTTTCACATGTTGGAAAAATTTTGTAGTACCTACCTACTTCAGTTTCAAAAATTTTTCCTTCTGTATACCTATCTATAACTAAGCGATATTTGTTTTAATGCAGATAGATACCTATTATTATAATACCTCATGAAAACAGATGCATTTACGTTACTGTGCCTATTAAATGCTGCTGTATTATAAAAAAAATGTGTAGCAACGACACAGGTGACAAGCGCCGATTGATGGATGTCTTCTCTCAAAACTTGCATCGACCCAAGTCTTTTTTGCGTCACAATTGTGACAAGTTAATATAATATTGATTTAAGACTTTAATATGAATTGTAGTTTATAAAAATATTATGATAAAAGGAAATACATATTTCAAACTCTTTTTTTATTATTTAGCTAGACTATCCAGCGTTAGGTCGAGATACCGTTGGACGAGTAACGTGGAATGCGTAGATGTGCCTTGAGATGATTTCGCATAGATACCTGAAAAGGCCTTATTTATGTTCACTTTCACTTTGAGATCTCCATTAGGAAGGTTTACCTATTGATATTTTACGTAATATGGAGATTTCATAAGAACGTACAATTAATATTTGTTTTGTGTTAATTTTAGTGTTATTAGATTGTGTTTAGATTACATATTGTTAAATTGATAAAATTATGTCTTCATCTGGAATCTATATTCCCGATCCTGACGCGACGAACCGTCTTTTGCAACATAAGAATAACTTGTCTACAGGGTCTTGATACTTTTATAAGATTTGTATGACACGTGGAATTGAAAATAACTGCTTGCTTATGTGGCTTTTTAGTGCAGTGGTTAGTGAAACTTACTGATGAGTGTGAGTTCGTTTCTCATTAATGCAATGATCATGCATTTGGATTTTGACTTGGATTGCATTTTTGGGTTTTGGATGTAAAATTATTGATATGACTAGGTATATACCTACAAGTAGATACATACATATATATGTATCTACTTGGAAAGTTATACTAACTAGGTAGATTAAAAGTTGTCCAATTACCATAATTCTGCGATCTGTAATCTGAGAACATGTGAATTTTATTGTCTCCAGATATTCAGACATTCTTATCTTATTATTACTCAACAAATCAATAAACCACAGTAACTGACTTTACCTCTATAAAGGTATACGTTTGAATACTATCATTACAAATATTTGAAATGCAGAAAAGGTAGCAGTATATTGTAGTACCTACGAGTATGTTACCTACATGTTGAAGTAATTTACATTTATTTATTCAGAAAACGGACCAATTTCATGCCCCCAAGTTAATATAAATTTCCAACCAAATAAATATCAATATGATAATCTATAGGTACATATTAGATTTATCATGTCATTTTATCATGTCGATAGCTCTCCGACTCTCAGTCAATACGATGACGTTGTAAATTAACTGTGTTACGGAAATGAAATGACTGTGCATTTATTTTATAAATCTATAATTAGTTATCTTTAAGTACTTAGTATTTTCGCAAATGATACAACACATATCTTAAGTATTACACAATTAATTTTGACTTGCGTTAAAAATATACATTTATAATCTTGCAATGCACCCATTTTTAGGAGATTTTAATTTCTATTAACTTTATAAAATGAGAGGCCATCAATTTTTTATTTTTTTTAATTTGAATTTACAGAAGCAAACGAATATTTTTACAGAATAACTGAAACAAATCATGTTGAATATAAATACTTTAAATATTAACTGTGCATGTAGTGAAAGGATCAAGAACGTCGATTCCTAATTTCGACCTAACTACCTGTGTCATTCACCGTTCAGTCACAGGTCGCTACGTTGGTTTAAAAAACTAGAAAAAACAGACTGGTCGACAAAAAAACCTCTTTCAAATGTAAATCGGTGCGACCGACAAAGCAAATTGTCACAAATAAACACTGATACGCTGGGTTTTTGTGAAAGTTTATAAAAACAGCGCATCGGCAAAGGGTCAGACTGAACCAATCAATCTAAGATAAAATTTCTTTTATTGATTTTTTGTCGTCCATTTTTGAGTTTGTCTTCCATTGTAACTGTGATCGTTATCCGTGAGAATCCCGATCTCGTACATGATGTTTCCTGTCACGATGCGTTTCAGGCAGTAATTTCGTATTATATTTCATGGTATGCACAAGAATAAAGGCATGGTCAAGTTTGCAATGAAATAAACTAAATTTGTTTTTTTTATTACTAATTCTTGTACCTACTTATCCTATGTCGTCTCGAAATCAACATAACAATACGAGTACTATAAATGTATAACTACCTACCTACAACAACTATAAATGTGTACCTACCTACCTAAATATCTTTTGGTTCTAGACCGTGTCCACAACCAGATGATAAACGGCTTTCGTTTTTATTAGATTGTAATGAATAAAATCACAAAAATCTGCTACGGATTTTTTTTCATTTCATCATTGTACATTGTAAATAAGGTACCTTAGATTCGATAATCATTAACAGGAAAATCTCGGATTAAAATACAGAATCAATAGCTTGAAAGACACAGTGATGTTTTTGTTTATAAAAAGTCCAAAAATGTGGAGATTTATTCAATTTAGTGCAGTTTTTAAGGATCACAAAACATTTCGATTTCGATCAAAGAGCAAGCAAGTTATAAAAGTGGAAAGCAATTTTTTATAGTAAGATAAGAAGTAAGATGGCAATTTAGGTGGTTAAATATTATTTTTAACTAGTTCGTGTCCACGACATGGTCGATTATTATTAATAAAAATGACAAAAACAAGTTTTGCTATTCACCATTTCGTTCATATAAAAAAAGTCACAACTACCGATGTATTTCGTACTATACCTACATGACTTATACGAATGATACATATGCAGATACATTATGATTATAAAATGTAGAGTGCTGTTGTATCTGAGAATCAATGAACAGTCGAGGATTTTAGAGATCGTCGAATTGACAGAATATAGTGATTCATACAAACGCAAATATAATGTAGATATTTATGAATATTTACTTCAAGATATACATATGTACATGCACGTTTATGTTAACTCGTCATTGACTGGGTTGTCGTCACAGGAGAAAAAATGTCTCAAAAAGTACGTCCCAATCAGCATACGGACATTCACTGTCTACCTACACTCATTATTTAAATAAAACGACATGCATCGATAGGGCCGTTCAGAACAAAAAGACAAAAGATTAGAATACATTAATCCAAATATTGATTTAACCCCATCAGCGGAAGCAGGTGCAGCTGCACGCACGCGCCTAGTCTGATTCAATGAGCGTTTCTCAACTATGAAATTAAATGATAATCACATCTTTTTTCATATTTGTAGAGTTTATAAAGTATATTTTGACTACAGGCAGAGGAGAGAAACCTTTTTATTGCTCTTTAGTAAATTAGACTTATTTTTTTTAAAGGAGAAGTCCTAAATGTTTATAAACGTTTGAGTAGTAAAATAGAGGTATGTATAACTAAATTATACTATTTTATTAATACGCAACATGTACTGTAGGTACAGTAACAAAATAATTGGTTTAACAGGTCATATGTTATTGTAATAATTATTATAGGTGGAGTTTATACAATAAAAGTTTATTTGATAATTCCTTTTATACAGTCTTACTCGTACATGGACTAGCTTCAGGGCAATTTTATATTGTTAGAATAATTGGCATTCAAATAAAATGTTTACAACACCTCACCTAACTCTGTCATTACTCATTTTAACGGTTACCCAGAGGGGGTTGCTCGTCATGCCTCACGATGTTCCGGATAGATGTAGGATAAGTAAGTCTTAGGCAGATGTGTTACTTCATAATATCACCGTATCAAAACATTAGGCAATCCTTTTTTAAGCACATTACCAAGTGCGGTCATTAACATTTTCGTTTTTTTTTGTACTCCAATTAGCCAAGGTTGAAAATTGAATTAATATTAACTCTGGGACCGGTGTTGGACTTAATTTTATTTGGTGATTAAATAAAATATCAATCCACCTATCCACGGAATTTGTTTTTGCTTTTAAATATTAAGTAGGTAGGTATATGTTATCATTATCGCCCATTTTTAATGACTTTAGCATACTTAATAAATAAATCTGATGAATAGGCAGAAAATTCCGTGTCGTTCTTTTCTTTTTGCTCTTTTTAACATTTGACTTCAATGGATAATTTCTACATTATACTGTATTTATTTACATCTTTGATGCTAAATCTAATTTGTCAACTTTGAAAATCACGAAATTTATAAACACTTAGAAACATGTAGGTAATATAACTTATTCGTATGTTGAAGCTATGCAATTTTCTTAAAACTCTGAATCTGAAAAGAATCGGATAAGACTTTCCAATTTTACTCCCTATGTAGGTAAGTGTAGTCGGCTATAAAAACAAATCCCTGTCGATTCTATCAAATCTTAAAATAATGGGGTGATTTTTCAGAGCAGAACAGTTTGCATATGAAATTGCGAGTGAAGCCGAGGGCGATTGATGACTGGCAAAACCACACACGTTTAGACACAGGTGATATTTGATAAAAATGATTAAATAGATGTAACGTTATCGGGAACGTTTGGAAGTTAAATTACTTGAAATAAATATTAATGTACTTCATTAGGTGACCAGTAGGTTCCTTTGAACTATTTGCTGTCAAATAAATATCAAGTTTTGAATATAAAAACCTAACAAGGTTTGAAATTTCTTATGAAGATTATTGACCTATAGCAATATTGCATAAAGCTAAAATATTAACAAGAACATTTAGTAACATCATTTGTAAATACTGTAGTATTTTACTTACATTAAACTTAAAACACCTTATCATTAGGTAGTAGGCGGTCTACTAACGCCATCTATTGTGTCATTTGGTAACGATGTTGGGAAGATTCTTTGGAGCAATTTTAGTTCGTTGTCTAGATAGTAGATGTCTCTGTTGTTCTAGATACACATCATACACAGTATTGCCATCTATGATACAAGACTATAACTATTTCATTTTGAACAACAGATTGTATAACAGATATTGGTCTTAATTTTTGCCTGTAGATGTCAGATTTACCACTTATAATTGATTAGTAATAAATAAATCCTTTTTTATAGATAGATTACAAGGCGTTATGAATTATTATTATGTGCTAATTAATAATTTGACAAATATTAGTAAATGATTTCAAACAATTGTTACATTTGTGTTCGTATTTTTATTAGAAACAGTGTACATTACATTATTCTTTCTCGGGTTCATAACGTATTTTTTGTAATTTAATTTTGAGACTTCATGTAGAGACTTCATAGAAAGGTGTGAAAAATATATTACCCAAGTATTTAAGTATGTTTATCTCATATGCTTTCCATTAGACGGGATTGTAGTCAAATGCTAGCCTATTCCAATAAAGATTGAGCATAATTATATCAAATTTATTGATAAATTTGATATAATTGTGCTGATAGATCTAAAGCTAAACAGTACTGTAAACCCTTTAGGTAGGTGCCTATTCAAATAAGAAAACCCATTGATATATGCAATGAGATAGAACTACAATGTATATTCTTCTGCAATTGCAATATTCTAATCATGAAATGGGTCTATTTCTTAAAAATAACAGTGGAATCGATTGTAGGTGCTCCACATAGACAGCTCCTACAAAAATGTTTTCTAACAATCAAGTAAAAAACATTCGTAAGTAGGTACCTAGATACCTACATTAAATGAAAAGTACAGTAAGCTACCACTGTTAAGTATCAAGTACCTAAGTGAGTACTTAGGTACTTTTGTAAAAAGTTCCTTTAAATGTATGCACGTCGTTCGTAAACACTCGATTCAAAGATATGGGGTAGCTGCATTACTTACAAACTGCTCGATTAAGCGAAGCACTGAATACGTAATGCGAACAGAGAATGAGCGGAGCACTCTCAATTCACTCGCAGCGCATAAATTAGCGGTGAAGGCACGAGCACCGCAATTCCACAAAAACTCCAATCGCAGGGGAAAGTTTGGCGATTAAGCCGCGAGGCGTGGCATGGCCAGGTCTGCTCGTGACAGTTAGTGCTGCCACTTGTTATATCCGCTCAACTTTCGACCCTCGTCAAGGCAACTCGAGAATTAATACCCACCTCTCTGAATTTATCACCTACTCTTCAGGAGTCCACCTTCGAGCTAGGTTATCGATTAGTCGTGTCCAAAAGGTATTGCAAGCCATAAACGCTTCTTCATAAATTAAGCTACCAGTATGAGTGGACAGCTTATGAGTAATTTTAGGTCATAATGTCTTTGGTCGTCGAAGTTAAATTTGTAAATGTCGCGCCTAGTTTGAATAAAATTACATTCTCCTTGAAGTGCCTTGTTGGCGTCAAGAATATCGAAGTTAACAGCAATATAATGTGTGGAAACGGAGTGGCTAACAAAAATTACCATTATTATTTGATTTCAAGAAAATAATAAGTAGCTATACATATCTATGAGCCTCTTACGAGTATAACATTGTTACATTTGTATAAGATAATTTAGTCAAAACTTGTAAAATCGTATCTGTTACAATTGTTAACCCGTGCTAGCAGGATAGAAGTAGTAAATAATACAGCAAGCCTGGAAGAAAATAAATAACGATCGCATCCACCGATGCCGACGTGCTGAAAGCCTCGCAACTTCCAAATAGCCGTTCTTACACTAAGTGCTGTTCGCGTGAGCCCGCCGCCTGAAATATGTTCTGCGAAATAATTCTATATTGATTATGTTGAACTTTTTCCAAGAAACATTTAAGAGGTATGAACAACTTTAAAAGAAATTTTTCCGTTGATACCTATTCCTGGATTTATTTTGAAAAGGAAATGACAGACTTATCGAATGATATAAGAGACAATGTTTAAGGCTGCCAAAAGGTCGAAAAGAATAATCTAAATCTACTAATTTCTGCCCTGCACGTAGGTACATACACGCTGTATTGACACGGTACACTAATTGTTGTACAATGATGAACAAAGACAAAGGAGACAGTACGGACACTATGGAGATTCCTAATTCGTATCGATTTATTTTAGGACTTTGGAAACAATTTCTGCTTACCTACATTTATTTGAGTATTCGGAAATAATCCGAGCTATTAGACCCCCCGCCACTACGGAGTAGTATTACTTTTCATACATAGGACGGTGTATTTACTTAAAAAGTTATGTTCAGCAACCTGTGATTCAGGTGAAACTATAATAATCAGATTGCTGAAATAAATATCTGAAATTCTCTTCGACATAGGTGCTGAGTAGGTACCTAAATCAAACTTTGATGATTTTATTATCAATCAACGTCCTATATCATACATTAGGTATACCTATGGTTTTCCATTAAGATCAATCGTTACCGTTTATAACAATCGGCGGACCGCGAAGCAATCAAGAGCACAAAGAATGCAGACAATCAACTCACTTGCAGAGTAGACATTATGATAATCACAGGTAGTAACGAATCACAAAAGAATCGAATATAAGACGAAGGAATTCCCAAAGACGATAACATGCCGAGAAAAACGCTACCGTAAACCCAGAGCAATAAAGACTGGCAACAATTTATTTATATGATGCTTTGGGGAAAAGTTATCCGTGGATCCGGAGGAAGAACGAGGTAAAATCAAGTTGATGCGTGCCGAAACCCGAATGAGAAAATGGGATATTTTTCTATACGTCGTCGTAATCACGGCTTCCTTCTGTTTTGTTGAATTAAGAATTAAATTTGTACTTCAACCTTCATATTTTTCTCGGGTATTGGTGTTTGAGGGCAAGGTTTAAATATAGAATTTAATACGTGTATCTTGGATATTGATGAAAATTTAAAAATTTCAGTGTTTCTCTAACTGAAAAAATAGGCTCGAAGTCAGGATTATCAAATACAAACCTATTCATGTTTAACTTAATGCCAGGATTAAAATTTCCTACATATACAGTTAAAAAAAATTAACGAACAAAAACTTAATCATAATTAGATAACACGTACGCACACGGGCATCACTCACTGATTCAGCTGTTAGTTTCTACTGACAATATTGTAATATTCTTTTTATTTTCACGTGAATAGACTAAGCACACTGTGTTAAGTACGAGTATAAAATTGCGATAGCTCTATTATCCTTACTAATATTATAAATGTGATGAAACAGATCATAATTAAACTTTGTACGCATATTCTTGGAGGTATTAGAAGTAACATTAGAGACTTTAAAAAAATATATATTTTTCACGAACTTTCTGACATACCAATTTCTACGCGGGCGAAGCCGAGGGCACATCTAGTATATATGTACAGTAAGTATCGGCTGACTTTATCAAAAACTGATTCTGCAACATGATTCTGTAACATATGAGTATAATCTCTAAATCAATCATAGACATAGCATTAACATCCGCATCTATCAGTGTTAACATTCGGGTGTCTGGATGGATATTAAACAAGTTGGTCTCTGCGGAATCGATACTCGTCGGTAGCCGAATAAACGGAACGCTGCGAGCTGTGACTGCAATCTAGATTGGTTAAAAATTTTCGATAAAAAAAAAGCATTTGTTGTTTAAATGCCATTGCGTCTGTCCACGTTCTACGTGTACGGTCTTTGTGTTTCCGGCAAATAGAACTAGGCCGTGTGATGGAATGCTGTTTGGGTTTAGTTCGGGAAATTTAGAATTTGGAAAGGAAAATCTGAATCAATGCATTCGCAAAAGCATAGGTACCATGATTATTCGACGAATATTACAAAAATGCAGAATTTTCGGAAATTACCAGTATACTCGTATATTATGTTAATGGGCAATTTTTATTGAATTTCAATAGTACAGACGACAGTGATCCATTATAGTTGACTGTTATCATTTTATGACGACTGGCCTCGTGGTGAAGTGGTTAGAGACCCTGGCTGCAAAAACGGAGGAGGAAGCTTTGTTCTGGTTTGGTATAATAAAAATATTCATATAAGTATAATAGTATGTGTATATGTATGTAAAGCCATGAAGGATGCAGAAATTGTATTCTGTTTTATTAAAAAAGTGTGATTAAAAACCATTTACATTTTATTTGCAACTTGGATCGCCGTGGCTCTTGCTTCAACATGTGCTTTAAAGCGGTTGATTTACTAGCGATTTTGCTATGGTTTGTTTACGAGAGTTAGGGGTACTACCTTAGTAACGTAATGCTACAACACAGTTTCCTATCCTATCACTATCATCCTATCACTCCTCCACTGAAACGAATATAAGCGACACGTAAATGGGAATCCGGCCATGAAATTAAAAATCTGTTAGGCGCCCCAACCGCGGCAGACAGGAAGAAAATAGGGTACAGCAAATAAGCTAGTCGCTCCGAACATTCCTGCTACTATATACCGCTGTTTCTCGAGACTATTAGAAAAAACTAGATTGGTATTTGGATTTCACAAAAACACATATATGTAGGTATAGGAATCGAAACACACAGAAGAACACCGCATTATTAGCAACTAGTACTAAATTGCCGACGAACCTCTTCAAATAACATGATTATAGCAATGAAGCTCAAACACAGTAACTTCAATATTTTTCACTTGAAAAATAACTTGAAATAACTTTTTTGCAAGCTTTATATGCTGTAACGCCATCTAGTAGCGAGTTAAAATAGTGTCAATACCATGAATAACATAGGTATGTACTTTACTTTTAGATAATTTTAGTATCTATCTGTTGTTGTTATGTGTTATATAAAATACAACAAAGTTACAAACATGAATTTTCTTTCATTTAGATGTCAATAAATCTTTATTAAACTAATAGGCGATATATGGTAGGTGTTACATTCATTACGCTATTCTATTTCCCACGTGGCGTTATACGATTTTCCTTTTCGCGTTAACTCGGAAACCTCATTAACTCATTGACTCGGACATTATCGATAGCGATCACTGGCCCGTTGTGTTATTACTCATTTGGCCATATTTCTCCAATAATAATTCCTACTAAAGAATTCGATGACGCTACAATATGTTATTATTATCAGCTTGGGTCCATTTAATGGTTCGAAAACAATTAAGTTTGAGGACACAGATATTTTATACTTACTCATTTCTTATTTATAATGTCGATTATAATTATTATTATTAAAACTTTATTGGGATGGGGATAGATAAATAAAACCGTATACACAATGGGAACTACATACTATACATATCTATTATGACTAGTTCCTTATACCTACATATTTGACTTTCAGACCTGTGGTTAGTAGGAAACGTACATTCAGAATTGAATTTAATTTTGATTATTTTAGGACACAATGATATATTACATACTTACTGAAAGATATTACCTATTTCCTTCTTGTTTACAATACTTAAAATCTGTTAAAATCTGTGTATTCGTTTAATTAATGTGAAATCAATAAATTAACAATGGATTCCTTACGTATCTAAATTTAATACAAAATAATAAATAACACTACGTATCAAAGTAGAACTCAAATGAATGGATTCGTAAAGAACTTTTAGAATTTATATTTCGTTCCTACTAAGTACTGTGTAGTGTAGTATTGTCCATTATTCACGGCCACCTGACAGCAAAACACGAAAGTTTATCTAAAAAATGGGTAAGAATAACTGAGTCCGCTCGCAGGGGTAGCGGCAGGACAACGTCACGCAACTCCCTCGACGCCGGGTTTTCGCCCCCGAAGGACTACAGTCCGCGGTCACGTATAAATTACTGGAAATGCCTCTTTGTTGTCCCGGTAAACTTACTTTCGTCTACTGAAATCCTGACTTGAATTACGAGAGCGCACTTTTAAATAACTTTTTTTATTGCAACTAGCGATCTTTTGGAGCAACGTGAACTCTTTTATAGTAAAACAAACTTTTCAGTAGGTACTACGAGACTTTTTTCGATTGGCCTCGTGGTCGAGTGGTTAGAGACCCTGACTGCAAAACCGTAGGTCGTGGGTTCGATTCCCACCCAGGACAAAC
>DWGJ01003583.1:0-13079 GCA_018246895.1 Aspitha aspitha aspitha | reverse complement strand
AAGAGCCTCCGAAACCGGCGTGTATGCATGAAGAGAATGATGAATGTAGATGAAGCACGGCAGGTTTGTAAGGACTGCCTACCCTTTTAGGGACCTGGCGTGACGATATGTATGTATGTACTGCTACACTTAGAAGTTTCCTCTCATATTGAGAGAGTTTTAGGCCTTAGTCCACCACGCTGACCGAGTGCAAATTGGCAGCCTTCACGCACCTCAGAAACATAATTTTTGAAGTGAAAACTTCTTTAGCGGCGTTGCGAACTTTTTGTGATTGAAAAAAAATGGTAAACTGGTGTCAGGACACGTGAACTGATCGAAAATTCGTAGGACGGTATTTGAGATATAAGCTGTATCTACCCTTTGATGGTTGCCTTGGCAACTACTGTCTTGCAATAAATGGAGTCATGAATATGATATGTTTTCTTTAAACTCTTCATTTTTCATTTCTGCCGGCACTCCCGGAGTGCAACCCGTTGTTTTTTTATACCCTCTCCAAGGTGTGCCGGTTACTTCACGATGTTTTACGAGTAATTCACTGTTATAGCGAGCGATATTTAAATTTCAATTCATCAACGCACTAACAAATCGGAGGTGCTCGCCAGGATTGAATCCAGAGTCAATTTAAAACTACTTGCCTATTACTGCTTATGTTTAACCTAATATGTCGGAACTCAATTTCACAGTGTCTCTGTAATGTTAGCGCAGTAGCTGATTTATTTATTTAGTTAAGATACATCAATAACTTATCACTAATACATTTAAAATAACATAGTAAGTAATAGGGTTCAGTGTGATTTGCCTTCACAGATGTATACAGCACTGTAGTTGATCGAGGTATGTGAGTGCCGTAACCGCTAATGAGATGTTATTGAAAAGCAATTTGGATGGAAACCATTTTCATTCGGGAGCTGCCTCCGCTCAAATATGTTTTTACGATCAACGTTTAGAACGTAATACATCGTATGTATGTTAAGACATTACATTTTTTAATCGGATGCTATTTTGAATTACGAATAATCGTAGTAGGTAGATACTTCCTAGCAACTTTAATCTGTTTAAAAAAAAATTAAAATAACATTCCGTTTTTATAGGTTCTGCAATGGACTTTTTTTTTATTTGGTAGTTATCGAGGCTTAGCGTTGTTAATTGAGAATTCTGAGCACTTTGAGAGTAGAAAAAAATCCTTTCTACTTTATCTACTTTTGAACTTCGAATATTTGATACTTTATGTTTCATCTAGAAATTACGTTGGTACCGATAGAGAATGACAAAAACTGAAATGCGTTCGGTTTTGGCATGGAAATCTAAGTACATTTTGTACAATACTACATATTTATCATATGCCCGGTTCAATGGTATTCTATTCTCTATTGCTTACTGCGTTTCGTCCGTTGAATGGCGCGACGCTCAACTTAGAGAATCGTCTATTAAACGTTTAGCTTTGAATCGGAAGGAACATTCCTTTTTATAAACACGTGAATCAACTTTATCTCTGACAATATTTGTGTTAGCCGCTAGCTCTTCATTTCGCGCGTACGCGGGGGGAATTAAAAATTTATCAGCATTTATAGCCCCTGGGAAAGACGCCGGGACGACACGGTCTCAACGTTGGAAAATATCGCACTATAAAACTTAAATACATCAATGAATAGGATAGTAGTACTAGTTTAACGCACAGTAAAAGTTTTATATATGAATTTGATTTCCATTTCCCTGATTCATGGTTAAAAACTGTAGGTACCTATCTAAATTGATTCTTTCGCTTCTTTGACTGGGGGTATTACATTTGAATTTGTGTTAAAAAAAGTCAGATAGTGAGTCAAAACAACAATGATTATATTTCCATTGTTTGCGAACTAGAATGCTATAGTTATTGGGTTTATACCATACATTGCATAGTATTCGATGAAATAAAGAAACTTCAGATCTAGTATCGATGTTAAAATAACTTTGAAACACAAAGTAAAGTGGAAGTGAAATTTGCTTGCGCAGTTATCAAAATTTACGAGTTCGCGAGATCCTATCATTACTGATATTGTAAAGGTTACATTGTGTGGGATGTTCCGTTGGAATTACGATCGGGCTTGATCAATATAGTTTAGTTTATGCAGACGATTCGGAGGGTTTGTACAACCGGATCGTGAAATCCTTACTAATATAAACAAGAATGTATGTGGATTAAGATGATTTTAACCTTTGAGCTAGCGGGCTCTGTTAATAGATCAAGCCGTGTAAGTAAATTTGGGCCTAAATTAATCTCAATTTAAGGTAGATTATTTACTTCGTTCGAAAAATCATAATGTTTATAAATACGTTCAAAAATTCAGAAGACGATGAAGTATGAATAGAAGAAATGGCATAGATGTTTTAAAATCTAAATCTCGAAAAATATAAAGTAAAGAAAATTTAATAAAAACTCGCGACTTTAAACAGAATTATGCTAATTTGATGAACATACAGCTAAAATGTAAAGTCAACACATTTGTAAAGTCAACACATTTATAAAGTCAACAGTTGTTGGGTATGTTAAGAAAAATCGCTTTGATCTCTAAAGCTGATAACTGATTTACACTATATAGTGTAGGAACTTATTTTCTGATATTCATTATTCTGCGTATTGAATGATTAAATAAATAAACAAATAAAATAATTGGCCTTCAGTGAATTAATGTTGGCTCATGATAAAAAAAATGATCAGAAAGAAATAAAATGTAGCACTGTTTACAATGTTTCAAACCATTAAATGACTTATTAAGCTAGGGTCCTATAGAACCACGGAAGCATACGTTGTAGGTGACAAATATTAGGCCTTACTATAATACGGAACTTTCCAAATCCTTGAGCTCGATTTAACGAAAAATTTCGCCAAGTTTTTTCTGTTCTTCCTGAGATACGTGTACAATACAATTTCTCTTTTCAATTCAAAGTTACCTCTCCAACCAGATGAATTTACAACTCTATCGTCTATCGCCTCGTGCCCTGTAAAGCCGCGTCGGAGCCTCATGCACTCGAGGCGGCCGTTTTATTGCACGGAGCAGAATTTATTCCATACGAACCCACGCCCGCTTTTACTAGCATTCCAATGTTTATTTCTAAGCTGGATTACTTGAGAAATAGCTTCGAAGTGGGATTTATTATTGTTAAGTGTCATAGCAGTGATAGCCTAGTGGTTTGAAATTCAGCCTTCTCGACTCGGGAGGTCTGGGTTCGATTCTGGCACGCACCTCTGATTTATTAAGTGCGTTTTATAACTGAAATTTAAATATCACTTGCTATAACGGTGAAGGAAAACATCGTGAGGAAACCTGTACACCTTAGAGATGTTATAAAACAAATATATAATGTTTTCTGAGGTGTGTGAAGTCTACCAATCCGCACTTGGCCCGCGTGTTAGACTATGGCCTAAATTCCTCTCACTGTGAGAAAAGACCCGGTCCAGCAGTGGACCATAAAAAGGGTCAAACCACAATACGAATATATAGCTATGTATACGAGTATTACATAGCATGTATAATGTACTAGTTACTATAACACAGGCATTCGGTTATCTAATTTGGAATCAGATTGCCGTCCCATATTGTTATTTTTCTTATTATGGCTACGAATTTTTTAACACACACCTGGGCTTACACAAATTCTTCTCATTTAGGAATCGAACCCACGATCGCCAGTTTGATACTTTCGCTGTAACCACTAAACCAAGACGCCAGTCACTAATCAAATAAAAAGCAAGTAAGTTTGATATTTTTTTCAAATCTAAAAGCGTATGTCGAAATTCTCTTATAAACCGTAGTAGACGGGCGGCTATATTATCCGGCTTTACGTAAGCAGCTACCCGGCGTTGTTCTAAAACGGGGATCACGAGCAATTTCGTCGAGAACGTTCGAATTATTCACGTTGACATTTCACTTGCGAGAGTAATGGAATTCACAAAAAATAAATCCAAAACACCCCTCTTCGTACTTTTACCGTACAAAATTACAAATGTTACTCCAACATCACACAATAAAAGGTATAATACTATGAATATAAAAAGTTCATTATTATACGAATAAAATAATAATAAGTAAGACAGTTCCATTCCATCACATCTGGAATTGGAATATTCCGGATTAGTCAATCAAATGCGTGTTTTATGATAATCGTACAACTGATAAACATACATGTATACATACTATATAAAACACCGAATCATCACATAAATCACATACTATGTGGGAATCGAACCGACCGGCTTAGCAGTGATGGTATCGTGCCACTAAACCACGAGGGCAGATGAAAATCCTTTAATGAAAAGACCGGCCCTAAGGCTGCGTTTCCACCAGGGATGAACGAGGATGCGTAGCGAGGAATGTAGAGAGAACCAATAGGATCCCTTCATTCACCTAGCCTCGCTTAGAACGCTTGCGCAGCGGAGCGACGTTCCTCTCCTATTGGTTCTTAACAAACACATTCCTCACTACACATTCGAGCTCATCCCTGGTGGAAACGCACCGTTAAGGAAAACAGAAAATGTTACAGGCAACAATATTCCGAAATGAGATCACGACTCATTTCGGAGGTGACGTTGGAATTTTTACAAGACGTCATGCCCCTTCACCCTCCTCCATGGCGACGAATTAACCCGCTTCCCTCAATTCGCCCGCTCTCTCGTATAATTTTATTTGTAATGGAAAACTTCGCTTTATTTTGTATTACAATGACATTGATTTAAATTTGATTCCCGGTTTATTTCGTCCGAAAACTCACCGGCGCTGGAACCGAAAGAGATTTGACGTTTAAATAACAACAACGGTAATTGCATGATAATTTAACACCAGCGATAGCTTAACGGATTTCATTTCAATATCAATTTGATTTCGAAAGTCTGAATGCAAATGAAATGAAAAACACGTTAAAGAAATATGCACATTTTAAAGTTCTCCCATAATATGTGTGAAGTCTGTCAATCCGCATTTGACTACCGTGGTCACCGATGTCCTTAAACCTCCTCATTATCAAAGAGATTCCGTAACATACAGTAGTAAAATTAAAATAATGGAATTTTTTTTTTTACGTAGGTACCTAATGACTGATTTACTCCTTATCTAGATCTAAACTCTTGATATCACGAAAACATTAGTTTCCAAAGTCTTTTTAATTAAAATAAAGTCAGACAGAATCACCCCTTAACGGGGATTGGTAATCGAAAAATCTTCCAAGCGTTTTCGACTTAACAAATGGTTGTCTGTGGAGATAAAGATGTCTGTCATGATTTGCATCGGAAAAAATCAGAAAACACCAAATCGAAGCTATAATCGCAATATATTTGGATAGCTTAAAAACTTTTAAAACGGGAATTATTAAAATAGGAAAACAGTTTATAATACCAAATACCAAAGTGATTTCATGGTATCTGCTGATGTTACTTACCGACAATTAGCATGATTACAGGCAATGTAGACAAGCAGGCCAGGAACACAGTCATTACAACTGGAAAGAGATAATTGTGTGAGAATGTTTGAAACTCTTATTGTTCTACTAAATACTTAAAAAGATAATAATATTGTTTTTCCATCCGATAACGAACTGGATAGAGGCTGTTTTATGATAACCAAACAGCAGCTGATAACTTAGACACATCCTACTACTACTTGTACTTAAGCTATTCACTCAAAAATTTGTACTCAAACGAAAACGACCTTACAGCCCCTGACTTAACAATCAGGGTCGTCGACCACTGGAGTAATAGTGGAATTTAAATTTATTTATTTATTTTATTTCTTTTTAAAAGCTGCACCAACAAGATGATCACTGTATCAAGCTTTTACAAAGATTACATATTAATAATTGTATAAGTGTCACCCCAATTATAGGTGCAGACAACATGCAAAGACAGCAAGCAGTGAATATAGAAATTATATAGAATACTAGCTGAGCCCGCAGCTTCGCCCGCGTGGCAGTCAATATCCCGTTTTTGTAACATTTGTCATTACTGCTGCACTCCTATTAGTTATAGCGTAATGTTATATAGCCTATAGCCTTCCTTGATAAATGGACTATTCAACACACGAATAATTTTTCAATTCGAACCAGTAGTTCCTGAGATTAGCGCGTTCAAACAAACAAACTCTTCAGCTTTATAATATTAGTATAGATTCCTCGAAGATACAATGACTAACAACAATACCTACTTAATTCGTATATTTTGCATTCGATATATGTTTAATTAGAATAGCCAGATTAAGTTTAAGTGTAAATATAAATACATTTCGCTGCTTTTCATGAATACTCGCACAATCCAAAATCCACATTTTACAGGGTAGCCATTTAAAAATTAAAAAAAAAAATCAATATTGTACAAAATAACCAATCACAAAACGACATTTTTTCGCGCCATTATGCCGGTTTTGCCGTTATGAATGTGGGTCTTACTGAGTATGAAATAAGGAATATTTTGGATTTATTTGTGTTATGAACGACATGAAATTTTCAAAATTTTGATTTATGCTCGTATTCATGAAAAGCAGCGGTTTAGAGATCGATTATCCAGTTGAATAAAAAAAACATACTGGTTCTGTTCATGATCTTAGCAGCGCGGCATACGAAGTCGACGGTGCCGGAGGCCTCCATATTGGCGTCCTTGAGCTGATACGCCACGGAGCCGTATGTAGTGAGGCCCACGCCGAGTCCCATGCCGCTCCTTTCATTGTACTTCGCTTGCTCGCCACAGAGCCTTCGTTGTTCGTCTCCAGACACCTACGAAAACGTACAACGACAAAGACAAAAACAGACATTAATTTGCACTGATATGGTAAATTTAAAGATGGTACAGAATTGTTAGTTCAATCAATATAGATTTACAATATTTAACACTAGTTGACTATTTGTTATTGCTTAATTATTTATTATTACTTAATTTTTAAACTAGAATTGACTTGTGCCAACAAATGTCTTCGTCTTTGTCTTTACTTAAAGGATTAGGATCAAAAAGACTTCGTCCATTTTCGTCGACGTTCTGAAAGGTCGACTTATTTATAAATTACATATTTGAAAGCCTTCATTCAACCTTATCTGCAAGTAAGGTAAGTGAAGCTTCACGTAATTCTAAAATTTTAATATTTAAGTCCTCTAAAAGCTCACAAGGCTGTCTCCCGGAATCGGAAAAGAGCTTAAAGTGATTCCATTTCCGCCTCGGTAGCCTTGTGTGTCACTGAATCGTTATCTTGTTATACTGTATGCTAGAGGATGGCTTAAAATGTGTAGTTTTATTGCAGTCTCTGTTATGTGAATTATATCTTCTGTTACGCAACTAAAATAATTATTTCTTAGTTTCTTGCTGCATTTATACCTAAGGAATTTTAAGATAAAGAATAACCAACAAACTTTAATTTTAGAACACCAAAAAATTTCCTGATATTAGGGGATTGAAAATTAAAATGTTCCCTCTGATGTGCTCTCGAAATATGTTACCCTTTATTTGTTAAAATCAGAAGCTAATCAATGTTTAAAATGCCCAGTACTAAATTACGTAACTGATTATGTACAACAAATTTGATTAAAAAATCTATTCTAAACTTGAAATTTAAATATTTGAAATTGGAACTGATGGATATAATAAACTACATATCGCTGCTTTTCATGAATACTCACACAACTCAAAATTTTAAAAATACCAGCTTATAACATAAATAAATCCAAAATATTGCTTATTTCATACTCAGTACGACTCACATTCATAACGACAAAAACGTAGTAATGTCGTTTTGTGATTGGTTATTTTTTACAATATTGTTTTATTTTGTTTAATTTTCAAATGGCTACCCTGTAAAAATGTGGATTTTGGATTGTGCGAGTATTCATGAAAAGCAGCGATTATGTTGATAACGCTTACTTGACTGACAGAACTGGAAGCTCGCCGGGAGCCAGTATCAGACAGAGCGCCAGTCCCGCTCTGCCGGCCGCCCACAGAGGACCGGTAAGGCGACACGCTCCGACCGCGAACACCTAAACCGATATGGACATTAAGGCCTCTGACTGGCCTCGTGGTTAGAGACCCTGACTGCAAAACCGGAGCTCGTGGCTCCGATTCCATCACACAAACATTTGTGTGATGAACACTATTGTTTGTTGTGTCTGGTCGTAATAAAAATATCTATATAAGTACTATATTGTATGCATATATGTATGTTTATCAGCCGTCCATAACACCACACACACAGGTCACCATAACACAGGCATTAAATTGCCTAATTTGGGATCAGACAGCCGCGTGTGGAATTGTCCCCAGTTATTTATTTATTATTTATTAAGGACAGAAGGACAGATGATAGTGACCTCAACGTAACTAATTCGGAATATTGCGCAATCAGTTATGCGACCTTTGCAATTTAGAACTATATAATATGAATTGATTTAAGAAAATCAAGTGCTGTCTACTTCAGGGAATTTTCATTTATCTATTACACGTAGTATTATATGTAACACTGCTTAGTTAATACCACTAATGTGTTTGTTAACGTAACTATTTCACCTTATTGATACATTACTGTAAAAAATAACTAATGATAACTTTATGCAACAAAAATCCTAGTAAAAACAAAAAAGTTTTAAATCCAATTAATTATACGTGTACACTCGCAAAAAATTGTTGAAATTGAGTTAAAATTCATAATGTTGTTCCACTTCACGTCTCTTTGGAGACGAAATACTGTTGCGAGCGTAATTGAATTCGTGGAGACTGAAGTATACTGAAATTAGTCCCCACGGAGCTATATTCTGGTATCAGTTTGGAAAAATTAACATTGTAATTGTATTGTAGAATAACTGGGGACAATTCCTCACACGGCTGTCTGATCCCAAATTAGGTAATTTAATGCCTGTGTTATGGTGACCGGACAGCTGTAGAATGAATCAAATATTTAACCATTTAAATTAAGCTTATAAATAAATTAATTAAAACAATACTTTGTTCAAACATTTGCTGATAAGTAGCAGGGTATGCTGATAGAATTGGTGACAAATTGTGTAAGTTGGAACAGTCAAGTCAGTAAGACCCTTTGCATTATTTTGCTTAATATGATAATTTAGTATGCTTTACGTTGTAGTAATCTCAAACATGTTTACTTCAAGTTGGGCGAGGAAAAGTTTTGAAAAGTTTACCGGCAGTTTGGCTGTCTTCACTGGATCTCCGTTCTCTTGACACTAAAGGTTCTTGAAAAGTAAGGGTTAGACTTCCTCTGGGGCTGATTCTAGATGCATCAATTTCGCCAGCTACAAGACTTCCACGGGCACTTCTCTCCGAAGGTGCGATGCTACCCCTAGGGCTCCGATTATGTGGATCCGGAATCAACGACCCTCGAGGACTTCTGCACATTTCTGGTAAATCTTTGGGCTTCAAAGGTACATCTGGAGCTACACTGCCCCTTGGGCTGGTCCTTGGACTTGGGCCTAGTTCTTTTTGACTCCGTGCTGGATCTAGCTGAATACTTGCGACTGAATGCCTAGGACTTCTTCCCACATCGGGCACCAGAGAATTTCTGTGCTGATTCCAAGCGGTGCCTTCTGGCACTAAACTTCTCCTGGGACTCCTCGCTGTAGCGTCTGGTGTAATGCTGTTTCTTGGACTTCGGTTGAAGTCTTGAGGATTCAGACTGAGCCTAGATCCGTAAGCGAGGTCTACACCTAAGTTGTTCCTCGAAGGAGTCAATGTATTTCTGGGTATTGGAGTTTCAGGTGTGATTGAGTTTCTGGCAGATCTGTGTTCGGGAACAAGAGAATGTCTCGGGCTGCGGTGATAGGATTCCAAAGCTGTGTCTGGAGCTAAGCTGGCTCGGGGGCTTCGCTGAGGGGGTGGCGGATCGATTTCGTCGTCAGTTTCCGTGGTCGCCAAGGACGCCCTTCTAGAAGTTTGCGCTGAAGGTCTCGGAGATCGGGTTTGAGGAGACGTCGCTGCACTTCTGGATGCGCGACGACGTCTGGATGAAGACGTTCGGTGAAGCATTTCTACTTTAAAGATTTTCCCAAGGTCCGTTTATCGATCTTAATGTCCGGTGATGCCAGAATCTGGAACAAAACAGACATATCGTTAAACTTGATTATTAGCCATAGCCTGCCTGCAAGCCTTTCTACGTCCCACTACTGGGAACTAGGTTTCACAAAGGTTCCTTTTCATGAAGTATTACTTCAGACCATTCTGATAATTGAATTAAGCGTTGTGTTGTGAAATTAATTCGCACAAATCTATAACTAAGTAAATAGCTACAATATCAGAGGAATAAGTGATTAGAGCAGAATTAGCCTTGGTTGGCGTTAGAATATCGTTGTTACTATGGCTGTAGAGGAATTGGCGTTCAAAGTTTGTGGTTGATTAAGACTCCAATTTAAATTTGTAAGTTTACACGCTGTTCCAATTAATCACAATGTTGCTTCGAGTAACCGTTAATTTGTTAACAACGCCGAATAATTATATAGTAATAACTTAGATTAAGCATAAACATTTATATATTTCGATATGAGCACTTTATTTAAAAAAACAATTTCAATGCATTTATTAAATCGGTAAGGTGTGCAAGTGTCGTGTAACCGTTTGCCTTGAGTTTTGCTATGAAAATACATATGTAATTTCAGTAGACAATTCTTTTTGGATACAATGCGCTTAAATTACTACATCTGTAAATGTTACTAAATATTTTATTATAACTTCATATTTTATAATACTTTACTGTACGCTGGTGTGGAAACCGTCATTAATTTTATTAGCCGTTTTAAAAAGTATAAGGTATCTACTAACAATGAGTTTCTGTTGTAAAAACTGCTTCACAAATTCGTGTTCGTGATAGTGATAAGACAATTTTTTGTGTAAAATCTTATCACTGACTCCAAAAGTAGACTCGATCTAACAAAATTTCTTAAGCATACTTAAATATGCATAAAACTTCAGATAAACACCCGCAAAGTAACGAGACAACATCGTCCCAGATTAACAGCACTAGTCGTATTCTTAACGAATGTCCGACAGAAAACAGTAAAAGACGAAAAATTGCGGGACAGGCCGTCTATAAGAAACTAAATAAATTCTAAATCAACTAAAGGACTGATATAGGATTGTTAATATCCTATAGAAGCTTACGGGTAGCGAAATCTTTTGAGAAAACGCGGTACGCTTACCTGATATCCAGCCTTAAACCTCGTTGATACTAGCGAAGGCCCATCACAGGAATAATTAAAATGATTGTACTAAAGTCTACAAGTGTAATTCAGAGCGATAATAATGACGTGTAGCTTATGTTACGACAAGCGTCTAATGAGAACAAATCCAATTAGGATGGACTACAATTTAAGACTACATTATCTCATCTCCTGCTAACTTAAAGCTTCTGTCAAGGTTTTTTTCATCAAAGTTACGTTGTAATCTTGGAGACAATCGCGATTGTGTACGCTTAGCTGATTTATAGTGTTTGTAAATAGTATTTTATTCTTGAATTTGTTTTAATAAGTATCCTTAAAGTATCATTTTTTTACTTATATAAACGGGTGAGCTACTTTATGCTAAGTTGTCAACATCGTCTATGGACATGTATGACATCTAAGGAGTTGCCAATGCGTTGAGTGAAGAAGAGCTTCCTTCACGCCTTTCTTAGACTCCCTTTTCATAGTGCTCCGAGAATACTTCGGATGGAAATCTATTGACTGAGAGTACAAGACCGCAAATATCTCTATGCTCAGACACCAGACGTTGATTGTCTACATTCATATCTCCCTTCATGCATACACGCCGGTTTAAAGTAGAATGTAATACCTAATGTATATAGTCTTTTTTTGTATTTAAAATATAAAATAACCCAAAAAACCGGGCTGACTCATGGCTATTATTAGCGAAGCGCTTGACTCGACGAGGACCCCGGGCGCTTCTGACCCAAAAAACCGGGCACTTGAACACGACCAGCGTGAGCTCGAGATAATGTCAAATAACGGAATGGTTTTGGGAGAAATGTTTTAAATTTAGAACGAAGTATCACCGTGTTACGGCGGTAAAAATATTAAGTCATGTCGCAATAAACGTGATAAATTACTAATAATAATGTGATTACTAATAATAAAATACACAATCGTAGTAATATAATTGCACATACGGGTAGAAATACTGCCGCAATAACTCAAATTCAAATTCTTATATTCATTATAAGGTATATACATACACTCAATGAAGGTCATGTTTTAGTCATCGTACTTCAATGTCATCTTCAATTTAGTCATCGTAATGCAACTTAATGTTAATGTTATATCCAATATGTATATCATATTGAAAAATAAAACTAACGATTCGAATGTTCCAGAATTGAACAAGAAATAAGAGAAAGATACGAATCGAATTAGCAAGTTGCTTCCGAACTAGGGTATACCGATACGTTCGGGGCCAGGATCTCTCGGATGCTTGGAGAGAAATATATCTATTTGGTGAACTAAACCAACTTTTATCCCTTGCACGTTAAACACTCCCTTATTACCGAGTTCGGAACAGTTTTTATAGTTTTTCCTCTCACCCATTTCGTTTCCCCTAGTAAAACGCGACGAAATTGTATAACCATTCCATCTGAGCCTTTAAAACTTTATTCCGTTCAATTTCACGTGCGGCTAAGAATTTAATGCGAGCTTAGGTTTATAAGCGCTGCCAATTTAATGATTCATTCCGAAATAATTTCAATATGAATTCATTACTTACTCGTTCTCCTGTTAATTACCAATCTAAAAAAATATTTCCAGTTTAGTATTTTAGTTTACATCTGGCGCTTTCAGAAGTCTGAGTATCGTTGAGGTCAGCCAATAACCAATTAACCAATATGGCTTTAACGCTTCTCATTCTCAGAGAAAACTTGAACAGAAGCTTAGAAAATTGGCTTTTTTCCCGACCTCCCGTATCCTGAAAGTTATCTAAGTCTAACAAAAGATGTCTATACCTTTATTATATAACAGTGTTGGGAGTTTGTTTTGGCTGGTTTCTTTCTGGTCTACCATAATAATAATAATAAATAAATAATAAATAACTGGGGACAATTCCACACACGGCTGTCTGATCCCAAATTAGGCAATTTAATGCC
>DWGJ01003582.1:0-13080 GCA_018246895.1 Aspitha aspitha aspitha | reverse complement strand
AGCACATTTGTTTGTTCTATGTCTGGGCGTAATAAAAATATCTATATAAGTACTATATCGTATGTATATGTATGTTTATAAGCAGTCCGGTTACTATAACACAGGTATTAAATTGCCTAATTTGGGATCAGACAGCTGTGTGTGGAATTGTCCCCAGTTATTTATTTTCTAACTGGTTGATAGAATTTATATTGAATTTTATCGCCTACCTATTGGTCTACGTTCATAATGATAGGTTTTTAGGTTATAGATAGGTATTTGTTTACGCTAGCCAAGTGCGGATTGCTTCGCACACCTCAGAGAATAATATGTGTAGGCATCATCGCAATGTTTGCCTTCAGCGTTATAGCGAATGATTTAAATATAAACAAAGTACCTAATTGCGTGATGCGAATTGACCCTAGACAGTTGAAATGGGAATGTTAATAATAATCGAAAATTCTAAATTCCCTGAATCTCTACGTTAAAGTACACGTAACATTTTTGATTTATTACACGATTCATGAGATTCTCGTGGGAAAAGAAAAAGTAAAAATTAGGTGGGTAATTTTCAAGGTTTATCGTAAACGACGAACGTAACTAGGCGACAGCCTAGGGCGCTCGAATTGGGGCCCTCCCAGCGATACTGCGGGACAACCAGCGGGTATTCCCCTGCTGGTATTAATTTGAAATTTAAATTACAAAATGCCAATATTAGTGTGCTTACTCTATTTAACTCGGGACCTAAAGTTGCCTTAAGGAAATCTAGGTACGTCAGGCTGGTCTTGAGTTGTTCAAGGTTATTCTTTGATGTAATATTTATTACATAATTTTACTTTTATGTTGTTGCGCAATCTTTTTCCTTGTTATAATTATAGTAGGCTACATTTGTTCGTAAGTTATTACTAAGAGTTGATTTATATTGTTACATATGAATATTAAGGAAAGATATTTGGCACTTGCTGCTTTCTGCCTACCCCGTTAGGGACCTGGCGTGACGATATTTATTTTAATTTTCTTATGAATATTAAATAATTGATTATAATAGAAATAATAATAACAATTGGGCAATTCCACCTATGACTCTCTGATTGTAAATTAGGCAATTAGAGTTTTTTTACACCCTAACACAACAAACAGATGTATCTTAAAGACAGTGATTTGTCCTAGGTGGAAATCGAATACAGGAATTCTGGTTTGATAGTCAGGTTCTCTTATCGCTAGATTAAGAGGCTAGTTGAACGTCAAGAATCCATATAACGCTTGTCGAGCGGTTGTGAAAAGTTTTAAGAGAAAAACACGAGACTGCTGAGACTTCGAATTAAAAGCATTTACATAATTTAAGCAGCGCAGGTGCTGCATGCCGCCGCTGCGCTGGATATACAAAAATGCCATCCGCTTCATCGGGACGTTGATTTTAATTCAAATATTCAAGCTCATAAATTCAAGCGCCTTTCACGCTGCAAGGCTGCAGCAAGTTTTATTTTATTTTAACTTAAACAACAGTGTAATTAAGATACCTATCCATTGTTACTAATACTGTGAATTCAAAATAAAATTAAGCTTTTACATAAGCCATTGTTGCAGTAACATATGGTGTATCTCTACGACGGTAAGCAGCCAGACATTCTCTTAGGTTTCCACAAAGTAACGTGTGATACAATTAATTGTATTTCGCTTTCCAAATGTTTTCAGATCTCATTATTATTATTCATCAGCATCGTCGTCGTCGAGATTTTTTATCGTTCTACTGTTGGGTAAGTGTACAGTTAGAAAGGCGACCTTTCAAATTGGAAACCGACATCCCCAACGTAAAATGAAATCCACGCAAAGGTAAGCCGCTACTAAACTGAACAATAGTACAATAGCAACAATACCATCACGCCTGGTCACTATCGGAGTAGGTTCCTAATTGAACAATAATATAATATAGTTATTACTACATTGTATGTAACTAAAATATTCACAGTTAGTAATAAAAATATAGCGTATTTGAGAATATTGTACACTTAAAGACTAATCTATTTAATTTGCTTTAACCTGTTCTAACAAATGTAAGTCTCATTTTAAATAAATAAATAATCGTAATAGCGAAGCGTGACATTGATTTTTGCGAGTCGGAACTAAAATATGGGGCAAAAAAATCGGGATCGCTTTCATCGAGCGTGAAATCGGAACTCATCATTTGGCTAGCAAACACGCTAAAAGGGTTGTCAGGGGCATAAATAATAATATATCCAGAGCGTGTATATTCCAGCCGGATGAGTGGGCGGACGCGCTTCTGACCGGATAAGCCGGCTAGATGCTTAGACCGGTTTTCACACGATGTCACGAATATTGTATAATATGACATGCTGAAGTTACTAGTTTTCTTACACAGTTTTGGCGTTGGTTAAATAATGTAAAGGCAGATGGATTTTTAAGGCAGGACAAATTTTTTGCTGTCTATCTTTTTATGATAAAATATAGATGAAACGAAGTCAGACCTTAGGTAAGAATCGCCGGACAGAGATTAATTCGAGAATGTCTGTCTGCATATTGGAAAGCTAGGTACTTTATCGGTGGATTACTTTCATTTATTTCAGCGGTTAACGCTCTTTGCTCCTTCTATTTAAATTATCAATGTCTCGACGGGAGATACCGGGTTCGTTGCAGCTGTTTAAACAGTTTTTAAAGACAATAAATCATGTATTATATATACTCGTACCTACTAAAAGTATGTATAATATACGAGTATGCATAAAAATTGATTATCGTCAGAATTTGAAAATGGAATAGAGGCATTCGTAGGTACGAAATTTCGAATGTACAATCTATTGTGATAAACCTTGCATAGTTTCAATTCGATGGCTTTTATCTCGGTCGAACGTCAGTCCGGCGTCATTGACACGTGAAAGCAATGGCGATCACAATTCGAACAGTATTCATTTCAGTAACTATTCATTTGTGGAGAGGGAAGGGATATTAAAACATCCGCGAACTCTCGGCGTAGAGTGCGATGTATGTAGGATTTTCTACCGTTTAAACCGCCGTTCACCATGAAACCCTTATTAGTTTACCTACTGGGATCTTAAAGGAACACGACCAGTGCCTCCCTTCTGCCTTGCCGAAGTTTGTTTCACAGCGGTAGCTTCTAATCTTTTCTCGTCCTCCTGCGAGCCAACCCTTCCATCCGACCGGCACTTATTTCATATGGAATCCGGAATTATTTCATACAGATTCCGCCACTACTACTGTCACAATATTACCAAATTCCGGATTCATGCCGCGTTTTGCGTTGCCAGAAATTGTTGTTCTATGGAAACGTGATACAAAAATATACGTAAGTTAATCTATTTAATTTTACAAAGACTTAAAAAATTAAGGGTTACAAACTTAAAAGGCTATCGAGGATTATTATTATTTTTTGGTATCATTGCAAAGCAGTACAATGATATCTAATTCGTTAATTATTATATTAATTTAATTCAATAAACTCTAAGCTGACTGCTCGTTGTAATCTAATCAATGTAATATTATATATACGAATATCGGGTTTGAATATAATTTTATTAAGCACGAACGAAAGGCTCAGTTTGGTTTAATTTCGTGTAACAGGGTCGCTGGTTCGAATCAAAATCGATAGTGCGATGAGGCAGACGACATTTTTACCCTTTCAGGCCGACGGCGACGGCGCGCAACACCTGCGTTGTTTGAATTATGCTAATGTTCCTAATTCGAACTCGTTTCCTCGTGTTTACGTTATGTCATATTAGCGTTGTTCGAGTGCGCAGTTCGTCGTAGTAACAGTTTAATCTCCTCTATTATTGCCATATTTACAACTTTGTATGTATGTGATCACTGCCTTTCAGATAATAGATGCACTAATGTAAAAAAGCTGATCGTAGATGTTGCTAGATGGAATACAGACTGCCGTGGATTCGGAGAGAAATCGCAGTCTATTATGTAACCAATGATATTTGGCGAATCGGTAGTTGTACCTGTCGGGTGTACAGAGAGTACTGACTTCGATTTTGGAAGATTAATTTAGTTAGGCTACCACTGTCTGTTGTCAGGTGCGAGTCATGATCATATGTTATACTGTACTGTAGATAATTATCTCAGTTGAAAGAAACAACAGCGCTGAACAGTCTGTTTTCAATTTCACCCCTGCCTGCATCTGTATTGCCGACTAGCCGGCCGCACTCCCCTGACACTTTTATTCAGTTTAATGAATTATAGCGCGCACATGGCGCTGATAGTTCACTTAAAACTTCGCGGAGTTCGCGCGAACTTCCGCTGTTTTGCGGCGCGTCGCGCGGCGTCATTAATCAATTCGTTGCTTGAATGACAATGTGCCGTTTTGGCGACGGATCGCGGGCCCGCGGTTGAACGTGGCCGTCTGAGATAAGATGAATGGTCGGATTTTCGGATGTCTGCGTATATCGGCGTTACGGTTTTACGGTTTTGCGTACGTTGCCGATTTGTGTCTGCGTGTATCGGCGTTACGGTTTTACGGTTTCGTTGCCGACGGTGTCGTGAATCGTAAACGTTGCCGAAAATCGCTATCGATGAATTGTTTTCGCTTTATTGTTTCTTATCGTAAAGAGATCCTTGTTGCGTTTGTATATTACCTATCGGGTACGCAGCCTGGATTAAGTGATTATTCTCATGTGCTTCAAATATATACCTACATTAAAATAAATAAATAAATAACTGGGGAGAATTCCACGGCTGTCTGATCGCAAATTAGGCAATTTAATGTCTGTGTTATGGTGACCGGACAGCTGATAAACATACATATATACATACGGTATAGTACTTATATAATATTTTTATTACACCCAGACACAGACCAAACAAATGTGTTCATCACACAAATGTTTGTCCTGGGTGGGACCCACAAACCCACGACCTCCGGTTTTGCAGTCAGGGTTTTTAACCACTCGACCAGGAGGCCAGTACTTTAAATAAATCGAAACATACTTTGTTAACGTTCATACCGTCGACGTCAAACAAAAAGTCTAAATAAATATCGAAAAGGCGTTTTTTTTTCATGGCTCAGTAACGCTAATCCTTATTTATGTTATATGAGCCAATACTGGTTTTCATTAATTCGCATCAGCCATGGATCACAATATGTAACAAGATCAATGACGCGTGGTACCGGACGTCACGATGTGAGACTTGGTAAACAAGACACATATTGGGAACCGGATTATACGGTATCATCATTAACCCTTTATATACGGTAAGCGGTAGGGCATTCTACAGACAATGTTGAAGTACCTTCATCATAATATCTATTCTGGACGCTTATTTATCACGATCTGTATCTCGTGGCGCTACCGGAATATCCGGATAAATGTCTATATATACCGGGTCGCGAGTGTTAAATAACTTGTCGCATATAATACAGTCAGTCGCATAACTTATTGAGATATGTCCAAGCCAGGGAGAAGTAATATCACCATAATCCATATAAGCCTTACAGATGTCGCCACTGTGCCAAATGCATTCATTATTTCTAAGCAAGAGCGTAATTCTAATATTCCTAATAACTTTCAAGCCGATGGATTTCCGTACAATTGTTCTGCCTCTTTTTACCTCCTTTAGGGTGCGTTTCCACCAGGGATGCGATAGGATCCCTTCATTTACCTAGCCTCGCTCAGTACAGCATCAATGGAAACCCTCCTATTGGTTCTTAACAGACACATTCCTCGCTACGCATCCTTATATATTGGTTATACAAATACAAATTCTAAGTACACGTTGTGGACAATAGTCACGTAGCGTAGATGTCGCTAGCGTAGCGTCACCTGCTCACTTCCGGACACACCTGTCACTGCCGGCTCTGTTCCGTTCATGAATATTGCATACATCCACAAACCGCAACGAATGGAGCATCGATATGTGCCGCATTTGAATATCGGTCGGTTTGAGGGTTGTTTTACGACGCGAGTTAAAGTTTGCGTGTCCATAGACATCCATGCTCGATAAATCCGATCCGACAATACGTGTTGTGACTGGTTATACGTTTTTAGACACGGATAGTCGACGATATTGGTCCGTCAGCCTAAATATTGTTTCTTAAGTAGTTTCGGACATAATGAATATTATTTCTAGCAGTGATAGTCTTGTTGTTAGGGTTTTGGCACACTTTGACTATACATACTTATACCTTGAATTTATACATATATCAATTTCTAATCCGGTGATGGAAAACTTCGCAAGGAAACTAGCATACCTTAGAAATGTCGTAAAGTAGATATGGATCGCTATGAAAATTGCTTAAATGTTTGAGAACAGAAGATAATTTTGTACTGTCTGTTTTGAATGTTTGTTTACACTATTTAGCTTATTTTGCGCAAATTTCATACAAATATTGTCACACTGGCGCGTTTCACACTGACCTACTTCCCAATCGTATCGCTATAGAACAAACGCGAGAAGCGAATCCTCAAAGATCGTATACCTCGGCGTCATTTTTCAGGCGGTTCGCGTCGAATTTAACTGGATATCCGCCATGTAATCTCCGAAACGTTCAGCTTTAGAGGAACCAGGGATTTTGTTATTCAACTATCTCCCAGGTTTTTTACGACTCGATGACTCCTTGTATTTCAGAATATCTTCGGTGATAATTCTCGCGAGACAAACGCGTTCGGGTATGGAAAAATTTCTCATTCCCACTAGTGGGAAACGTTGCAAACGACACTATTCCTTTGTTTAAAAATAAAAAATAATATTAATTTTTAACTCAGTACTTGCGTCTCGCCGCTTTGTTACTACTTTTGAAATTATAAAAATAGTTTTTAATTTAAAAAATCTTGATACAAAACCATTATACGTATTATACATGTTTTCATCAAGAAACTTCTGTTTAGAATAATCTCATCAACGCAATCTCGACAGACGCTGTTCATTAGGACTGGTAATTTATTGTTTTCGAAGTATTCAACAAAAATTGTTCGCTGCGACTCACCCTTTCAGCGTATCAGAATTAATCCGCGTGACATACGAGCGTGTATCACTCATCGCGGCAATATTACGTCGAGGCTATTAATTACAAAACACGAGTAAATTAAGCCGATTACACACCGCCCGTGATTTGTGTACGCCCTGCCTTCCTCGACGTCGAAACTTAATTCATTTATGAATGCAAATGATAGGTAGCATTTTCAGTTAAATATCGGACATGGAACATAAATTTCGTCGTAATACAGGGCAATTTGGTTGGTTTAATAACATACATATTTGTGTATCGGCCTATGTATAAACGCGATGGAACTATTACTGTAATTCCGAGGTTAATTCGTTATGTTTTAATTAAATAATTGTTATGTAACAAATTGGACAAATACTGAACGGACAATTAAGGGAGAATAACTATGACTCATACTCTAGGCAAAATCAGGTTGTTTTCGGATTTTTAGTTTCATCGCATTTTCTCTCTATAGGTACAGATCTGGTAAACAGATAGAAAAAAGCTGAAGAAAAATTCATTCAGCACTCTTTTTAATAAAATACTAAACGTAGCGTCAAGTAATTCCTTAAAAGAGGGACATTTTCTTTTGCTTACAGTTTCCTTTAATGTTTTTAAAAACAGGCGAAACTCAACCTAGTAAAGATCGAAATCCAAGCCCTGAGATTCATTTAAATGATTAGTAAATGTTAAGGTAATAATAATAGACAATAATATACACTTTACTGAAACAAATAAATTTGTTACTATTGCTGTTATCGAGAATAACAATGAATTGTATCGACGCACATAATATTACTGAATATATTTACGGCTTATGATAAATCATGAACAATTGGTCATAAACTTAAGTTTTACCGCGCAATAATGTTGGTGGATATATCCAATACCCAGACGAATGCCGTTTGGTAACCTTTACAATTAGGTATACAGTCTTTTGCAAGTTGCTTCAAAGCTGAAGGCAGACGCTTAGCAAACATGCGAGTACCTATTCGAAATTTACCGTGACGTTGACTTAAAGGCGTTCTTAACGATCTACATGTAACGCTCACTTTTATCTCTCTTAATCTCGTAATAAAATAAATTTGGGGGAGATCACAGATCGTGCAGCTTCAAAGGCTGCGAGTGGATGGAGTGATGTGTAAATTTTAGATTTCCCTCTCTCCTGGTATGTATCGATATTCGAATAGCTGTTCGTTTAATATGATGAGCGTTTTTGTATATAATACTGCAATTGACGTTGAACGAAGAAATCTATACTTTAATATTATAAAGCTGAAGACTTTGGTTGAACGCGCTAATCTCAGGAACTACTGGTTCCAATTGTAAAATTATTTTTGTGATGAATAGTCCATTGATTGAGGAAGGCTATAGGCTATATAACATCACGCTATGACTAATAGGAGTGGAGCAACAATGTCAAATGTTGCAAAAACGGGAAACTATTGATTTCCACGCGGGCGAAGCTGCGGGCACAGCTAGTCATTCATATAAGTCAAAAGGTGTTATAACTGCGCGGGCACTGATCAGGCAATTCTGTTTAAATTTAAAAAATTACATTTTACACCGGACTAAATTTCAGGCACGCATGAGTTACAGGTGGTCCTATCCTTGACTATATTGCATGCGTACATGCGTACTCATTGATAATGGGAGGTGAAACAAATAAATAAATAAATAACTGGGGACAATTTCAGACACGGCTGTCTGATCCCAAAACAGGCAATCTAACGCCTGTGTTACGGTGACCGGACAGCTGATAAACATACATATATATGCATAATACATAGTACTTATATAGATATTTTTATTACGCCCAGACGTAGAACAAACAAATGTGCTCATCACACAAATGCTTGTCCTGGGTGGGAATCGAACGTACGACTTCCGATTTTGCAGTCAGAGTCTCTAACCACTCGACCACGAGGCCAGTCAAGGTCAGCGTTACACCACATTGTACGCCGGAAGCGTAACCTCTGAAACATGCGAGGATACGTCGCCGCAGTGTTACGCTTCAAGAAACTCGCTCCAAATATTGTGCCAATAACTCGGGAGTTTCAAATTTGTCTCAATAACAGGGCTGCCAACTTTCCCCCGTCGGTTCGAACGTAGACGGCATGGCTGAACTCCGCGTGCACAACTTCGCCCGATGTGTGAAACTTGCTCCACTAAACTGCCTAACTAAATGGAACTGACATTAGTCTGGAATAATACACCCCTGATATATTGTTCGTTGTACGGCTACTCAATAGTTTAAGCATTGATTCTAATTAAATTCAGTCGGAAAACTGCCTTATATCTTTTATGTAGAGTCCCCAATAACGAATTAATAGAAGCAGATTTTTGATAGAACGAAGTTATAACAACATTGAAAACTTACATTGTCCGTCGGTCTGAATTATTCTTTCTTTGTGTATTTTTTCTCTGAAACTAGACGAATTTTTCTTTGAGTTGAAAAACCGGTAAGGTAAGTTTTCGCGTCTATTTTTTCTAATGAAACGTAAAAGAATTTTTCAGCGACGTCGCAGCCAAAGACAGATCAATTTTTCTTTGTGTAGACGATTTAATTCCAGTGTCATTTGAGAAAGCCAAAGTATTTTGCGCAAATTATAGTAAAAGTCGTAAAGGATTTGACTAAAATGAGAAAAGATTTATATATACAGTTTATTAAGTATGTATACGTTATACAGTGAGTATATTACTCGTACATCTATATGTGAATACTTTAATAATAATAATAATAACTGGGTATAATTCCACAAACGGCTATCCGATCCCAAATTAGGCAATTTAATGCCTGTGTTATGGTAACCGGACAGACAACAGCGATAAACAAATTATACATATAATATAATACTTATATACATATTTTTATAACAACCAGATACAGAACAAACAAATGTGCTCATCACACAAATTGCGTGATGTTTGTCTTGCGTGGGAATCGAACCCACGATCCTCGGTTTTGTAATCAGAGTCTCTAACCACTCGACTACGAGGCCAGTCATATTATACACAATCATCATTGTTTCAAGTTTTCATATGCACTGTGTCCATATTAATGAAATTAAATGTTAATGTGTCCGATTGCTAATTAACTTACAATTAACAATTTTGATTATGTATTAACAGTGTATTATAATATCGCCATTGTTCACTGAAATAATAATGCAGATGAAAATGGAGCTTTCCATCATTACAGAAAACAGGGCGTATCACACATTCCAGCATCGAAACAATAACATCAAATAATTTAGTTAACGTTAAGTTACGATTAAATTAGGTGGGTATTAATAAATGATTTTTTTTTATTTAGAGTAGTAAAAGGGCAGGCAGCATACAAGTGGCCGCTGCCGCCCCTGGACATCTGTAACCGACTCCTAACAGGGTTGTAGGGACTGTTAGTGTGAATTCAGTTAGTATACGGTGTTAATAAGAATTAGTTGGTGAGAATTCTTTAGTAACAGGACTGCAGGAATGGGACTGTCAGTGTAGTCCACTTTCGTTCTATTATTATAAATGTTATTTTGTCTATTAGAGTTGTAATGTATGAAGTACTTATGAGGAAATTTAATAGCATTAGAATCGGTTTGCATAGTAGATTCGTCTCGCAACATCATAAAAATCTAAAATCGAAATCGACCAATAATATTAACGAAACAAATAAATGAGTAAATTGTAGTATTCGTCGGTCTGTCAATTATCAATGCCAATCACCTGCCTCCCAAACTCGAAATTTAATTCCGTTAGCGACGTTAAAACCGTCGATAATTGGGCTGTGAAAATATTGGGTTTAATTGCGAATTTTATAATTTTCGCACGAAATTTCCACTTTAAATATGACGATTTTATGGAACAATTGACGCTTATCAACATTGTTGCTTCACTAAGGATTGTCACTGAAATATGTAGTTTGTTTTGGCAACGAATGGTTTTTTTTGACTGAGGATAATTCCACACACGGCTGTCTGATCCCAAATTAAGCTATTTAATGCACAATATAGTACTTATGTAGATATTTTTATTACTCTCAGACACAGAACAAACAAATGTGTCCATCACACAAAATGGTTGTCCTGGGTGGGAATCGAACCCACGACCTCCGGTTTTTCAGTCAGAGTCTCTCACCACTCGACCACGAGGTCAGTTTTTAAATAATAGAGTGTCCATATAATTTACTGAATAACACATTTCCACGCGGTTCGTGCATGTCCCGGGAATCCCCGTTTTGTAGGTAAAAAATGGCAATACATAATATATCGTCCGATATTGCGTAGTGAATGAGATCATTCATTCTTGACATTGAACGGACGCTCGGAAAGGGTCAACTTGAGTTGACATGGTATGAATACATTTGGCCCATCATATTGGGGAAAAATGCCGCCAGCTATATTAGTTTCCAGCGAGCGACGTTGTAAGGGATTTTTTTAATATCATATTAGATATGAAATCATTATATTACTACTACTTATAATATCGTTTTACTAGGTTATTGCTTAAGTAATGCGATAACGCAAATATCTCTTTTCAAATTTCTGGTCTCCAACAAATTATTCTTAATTTAAAGAAAACGGCTGCTTATTAAAAAAATTAAAAAAACAAGTCACGATATTCCATATTCAAAACTAAGTATTCCATGTTTAAAACGAAACGAAATTTACGGAATTTACTCGGAAATATCGTAAGAAACGCGAGTAAATACGTACCTACGTATCTACAAAATCGCGAGAAATTCATAACGTGCTCCCCGAAAGCCACCCGCAAATCTTGTGGCTAAAATGCATTTTTATATAACGATATAAGTTTCTGTTTTAAACTTTCCTCTTTCGAGTTGGTGCATTCCGTCCGGCGATTTCGTGACTCGAACGAACACTCTTAGCGCGCGCTTCGAGTTTCAACTGCACAGTGAATAGAAGTGACGGAGGACTATTGCAATCGCGTTAAGGGTGCATTTCCACCAGGGATGAGCGAGGATGCGTAGCGAGGAATGTTTGTTAAGAACCAATTTTTTATTTAATTAACCTATAATTAAATAATTATGTAATTTTAGTTATATTTCACATCTAAATAAAATTAGTATTCCGGGTAAACCACGAACGACTAGTCTATAAAGCATTAATCTTTGTCGTGTTTCCAAAGTCTGAATAGCGTTGGCGCTCTGCCCGCCACTCACCGACATTGCCCGGATTCTTATTAATTCTATCCGTGCCATTATATATGTCGCCCACATTATGATATGGGGTTAATTGTAAGTGATCCAAGTGTCTCGTAATTTACTGTGACGTTTTCGTTACCCCGCTACGGATCTGTTTTATTAAATTGTAGACTTTAATTTTGAATATGAAAATCGGACTGTTGGAAGCGGGAAAAGCAAAACGGTTCAGTACGTTTTTTCTGTCTATTTGTCGACAGATTACGATTGTCGATAGAAAAATTTTTTTTTTTTTTTCATTTTAATATTTTGGTCAAATTTCGGCCACCGGACGTACCGTAGTTACAATAATTAGTAAGGAACATCGACCAATGGATCACCGGCTAGCATCAACTGTGATTGTATCGGAAAATACACCGTCACGCCAGATCTCTAAAGGCGTAGGCAGAAAGTGTCGAGTACCAATATATCTAACCTTGCATACCTGGCATCACACAAAATAACATACTTATTAAATAATTCCTTCTGCATAACTATTGCTTACTAGACTGCTTACTATTCTATCAAATTTCTATGGCCGTGTAAGGCGACCATTATGTGCAGGGGCCGGATATAACAGGCTGTTGGCGTATAAATTCAAGATGCGAGCACAATTGTGCGTTTTTAGTAACTTTTGTTCCTTAAAAGAAAGACTGGGCCTTGCAGGCAGGTGGGCGGGGATTTATTATCTGTCGCTGGGAGGGCCGCTGGGGCGTGGGTGTAGAACGTTCCTGGAAGGGATTTTCTTTCTTTTTATTTTTAGGGTTCCCTACCCAAAGGGTAAAACGGGACCCTATCACTAAGACTCCGCTGTCTGTATGTCTGTCCGTCTGTCCGTCTGTCCGTCTGTCCGTCTGTCCGTCTGTCCGTCTGTCTGTCTGTCTCCAGGCTGTATCTCGTAAACCGTGATAGCTAGAAAGCTGAAATTTTCACAAATGATGTATTTCCG